>JAZHYW010002485.1:0-65681 GCA_037355805.1 Ixodes ricinus
GTCCTCAAGCTGAGTTTCAACACAGGAAGCTTCATCGGTCCCGATGGGTACAAAAACATACGATCATGGCGGCAGGTATATATGATCGGCGAGAACTCGGACCGCGGGTGACGTCGCTCTGGGTTCCTCCGGTGGTAGGGCAGGTTTTTGTAGCGTCAGTCTTTTGGCACTCAGGTCGATGACGGCGCCGTATTCGCACAAGAAGTCCATACTGGAAATAACGTGTCTGGAACAGTCTCGTAGAACGACGAATTTCACTGGACACGTTTCGCCGTGAATTTCGACACGAGCAGTGCACCTTCCAACAGGCGGGATGAGGTGTCCTTCAGCGGTTCGTGTCTGTAGCCAATCCCATGGCGTCGTCACTTTTCGAAGGCGGCGAGAGAGCCTCCGATTCATGACTGAGTAGTCTGCTCCGGTGTCCACGAGTGCTGATGCGTCGTAGCCTCGATAACAACGTTTAGGTTGTTGGGCACCGTTGCAGATCCGCCGTTGCGGCATGTGGCGTCGGAAGAGTGGGAGGTCTCCGGAGTTCTTCAAGGCTCCATACATCGGTCTTCTTCGGCAACGCCACCTACAGTGGTTGCCGCACTTAGTTTTCCAATCTTGAAATAGGCAACAGGCCCTCACGACGAGGTCGGTAAATTGACGATGGTAGACGTCGTGGCGACGGCGACCGGAACCCGCTGCGAGGTGCAGGCGAAGGAGACTGGGGTCGTCGAATGTACACTTCAATTTCCTGTGGTCGCTCACCGTAGCGTGGGCGTGGGTCGCTCAGGTGGATGCCGCACAGCCCTATTTGAAGGTAGGAGCGACGGCGGTAGATGTGGTCGGCTTCACCGTGGCAGTGGATACACATCGAGAATCGTTCGGCCGTCCTGCATACGTCGGTCTTCCTTGAGGCAGCTTGTTCTGGGAGGACATTCGCCCAATCTTCTTGGCGTCGGGAATACTGCTGCGCTGGAGGTTCACGTCAGGGAGCCGCCATGCACGGGCGCTGGCTGGCGGTGCTCGTCGGACCATTGAGGCGTAGGTTATCGTCGGTTCCTCGTGGGCTGCCATGCTGATGGGAGCCTCTGGTTGGATGGCTCTTCTGACTTCTTCCCGCACAACCTCCGTGATGAAGAGCGAGGCCGGGCGTGCGGCAGCTGGCGGCAGCTTCTTTAGCTTTTCCAGGACGACTTCACGGGTGATGTCACGGATGCCGGGGAGGGTGGTACCAAGGCCGGATGCGGATATCGCCAGAGTAGTTACGCCAGGGTGTCGCTGGTAGTGTCTGGCGCGTGTTAGTAGGGCCTGTTCTATATTTGTCGCCTCCGTGACGACATCGTTGACTGTTTTCGGTAGATTGCGGATAAGGCCGCCAAATATTTCGCTCTTCACGCCCTCATCAGGTGTCACAGCTTCTTCGCCTTTGTAGCCTGAGGATCGGCGCGGGCGCTCAGGCGAAGAACATCCTCGACGAAGCCGGCGATGCTTTCATTTGGGCCTTGTGTACTTGTTGGTAGGATGGCTTCGGCCCTCTCGCGTCGGTGCTGGCCGGTGAACGTCTTCTTTAGCTCTTGCTTTCACCTCTCCGACGAAGTTAAAGAAGCGTCGTGGCTCTCCAGCCAGTACTCCGCAGTCACTTCCAGCGCGAAGTAGATGTTGTGCAAGCACTGCTCAGCTGTCCACCCATTATGGTGGGCCACACGTTCATAGTGTTGCAGCCATTCCTCGATGTCATCGTGGGCGTCCCTGTGGAATGCAGTTGGAGTCCGGGGTTGACGAGAACACTTGTAACGACGGCAGAAGCGGCCGGTGTCTGCGGCTGGTTGGCCATCGTCGTTTTCTTCGGCTTGGCCTTGTCCTGCAGCAAACTGTATTCAGGATCCTCTCCTTGATGCGGCGGCTGGTCCGAGCTTCAGGTTCCGAGTAGAGTGGTTTTCTCACCGGGCTTGGAATCGAACTTGCAGTGCGGGCCCTCGTGGGGGTAGGCTACACTGACATGCGGTACCCCGCACCCCCACCAAGATGTCAAGGGTAGTGACTAAAATAACAATAAATAAACAGGAATCAAATAAACGTTTAATATGGCAAACTTGTGCCCAAAACAAAAAGGAAACTTGTGGTAACTCGGGCAATGGAGGAAGAGAACGTGCACGAGCTGGTAGAGAGCTCGAGGGAATCAGGAACCGGCCGCCATCGGGCAAGCATCGGCTAGCACAGCCTAGCCTGTATAAATATGTAAATAAACCGCAATTTACTACATTTGGCGACGAGATGTTCCAGTCAAGTCATCATCCGTGGGCATCAAGTGCGTAGGGTAACGCCCCTTCAACTCGAACGCTCCACAGCCTAGCGGCCTAGTTGACCCTACGACTACACGGACGTTCGGAAGGGACCCCTTCGATGTCAACACAAACCGGGGTGAGGATGACTTACATCGGTCGCGTTCCTGATTTCGATAAGTCAGAAAGGTTCGATCTTTACATCGAAAGGTTTGAACGCTGGCTCGCGGCTAACGACGTCCCTGAAGGCAAGAAGGCAGATATCCTGCTTGCGACACTGCCTGCATCAACCTATGAGCTGCTTCGGAACTTGGTTTCTCCACGAACGACAACGGAATGTTCATATGGGGATCTCAAGGATGCGCTTATCCAGCACTTCAAGCCCAACCCCATCACGATTGCGGAACGATTTCGATTCTACAAACGCAATCAAGAGGAGGGCGAAACTTTGACTGATTTCATAGCCGCGCTGAAGAAGCTCGCTCACACTTGTGATTTCAAGGACTTTTTGAACGACGCCTTGCGAGACCGGTTCGTCTGCGGGTTGAAGGACGAATATTACATCAACCGCCTACTCATCGAAAGGACGCTGACTTTCAAGTCCGCGTGCGAGATCGCCTTAGGTTTGGAACTCGCCAGGCAAGACACTCGTCAGCTCACCCAGAACACTGCTCCACAAGATGGAAGCATTCAAAAACTTCAGGTCCAGCCACGTTCAACAAAGACAAAACCCACGGCTTCAGCAGGGTCCGGCGCCCCTTCGCCACGTACCTGCTACCGTTGTGGCGAGCAACACCTTCAGACGAATTGCCCGTTCAAGAAAGGACTCTGCCACAAATGCGGAAAAAAGGGACACATTGCTCGAGTTTGCAGAAGCAAGGCACGTGTCCAATACAACCAGCAAATCTCGAGCGAAGTAGGTCCTCATGATGATTGCGTCGCTCTATATCCTGTTGATGGGGGCACGTGCAGTGTCGGCGACGGCATCGAGGTCCTGCTGAAGCTGGCAGGAAACCCTGTGAAAATGCTGCTCGACACTGGTGCGTCTCTGACCATCATCTCGGAGAGGCAATATAACGAGTCGCTGCGCGGTTTGCCACTCAAACCCACGACTCTGCGCCTCCGCTCGTACACGGGCGATGCCATCCCTGTCCTCGGAGAGGCAGAAGTTTTGGTAACTTACGAAGACCAGGAGATGACACTACCACTGGTGGTCATCCAAGGAGATCGACCAGCGCTGCTGGGAAGGAATTGGTTGCGGCACATCCGCATCAACTGGTCAAACATTTTCTCAATCACCGAGACTGCAGCTCGGAACGGACTAGCTAGTCTGCTAGACAAGCACAAGGTGCTTTTCAGCGAAGAAATGGGAACGGCGAAGGGAATCAAGGTAGCGATTCACGTCCAGCCGGAATCTGCTCCTATCTTTTTCAAGCCTCGCCCGCTTCCATTTGCGCTACGAGAGGTCGTGGAAAAAGAGTTGGAAGATCTCGAAAATAGAGGCACCATCACCAAGGTTGACAGAAGCGAGTGGGCGGCACCGATCGTGGTAGTTCCCAAGAAGGACAAGTCCGTTCGTCTTTGCGGAGACTACAAGGTCACCGTCAACCGTTGCATTCGATCGGAAACCTATCCACTACCGACTGCAGAAGACTTGTTTGCGACCCTTGCTGGTGGCAAGTACTTCAGTAAGGTGGACTTGACCAGTGCCTACCAACAGTTGGAGTTGGAGCACAGCTCGAAGGCCTACACCACCATCACTACACACAAGGGTCTATACCAGTATAATCGACTACCGTTTGGAATCTCCACAGCTCCGTCAATTTTCCAACGGACCATGGACCAAATCCTGAAAGGATTGGAGCACGTAGTATGCTATCTTGACGACATTTTGATTACTTCAGGTACTCTTGAGGACCACCTTCGGTTGTTGGACCAGGTTCTTACTCGATTAACAGAAAAGGGAATTCGGGCCAACCTTCAAAAATGTGAGTTCCTCAAGAGTAGCTTGGAATACCTCGGCTACAGAATTGACGCCCAAGGATTACATCCAACGGAGAGTAAGGTTCAAGCCATCCAAAACGCTCCGCCACCCTCCAATGTGATGGAGCTGCGCTCGTTTTTAGGCCTATTGAACTACTATGGGCGATTCTTGGCCGGTCTTTCCACAACCTTAAGACCACTCCACGAGCTACTAGAAAAAATAGACGCTGGAAGTGGACAGCAGAATGCGAAAATGCCTTCAAAGAAGCGAAAGAAAGCCTGCTGCGGAGCAATTGGCTTACTCATTACGACCCGAGCAAGCCGCTCTGCCTCGCCTGCGACGCATCTCCAAGCGGAGTGGGAGCAGTCATCTCACACATCATGCCAAACGGGGAGGAAGTGCCAATCGCCTGCGCCTCTAAAACGCTCTCACCAAGCGAGCGTAACTACGCACAGATCGAGCGGGAAGCTCTTGGTATTGTATTTGGAGTGAAAAAATTCCATAAGTACTTGTACGGCCGGAAATTCACACTTATTACAGACCACAAGCCTCTGACCGCGATCTTCAACGCGCACACGGCAATCCCAAGCTTAGCTGCTTTACGAATGCAGCGTTGGGCACTTACGCTCCTCGCCTATAATTATGACATCGTCTACAGGAAGTCCAAGGACCACGGCAATGCTGATGCGCTTTCGCGGTTGCCTTGTGATTCTGGCTCATATCACCCCGATGAAGACACCTCCACACTGCAAGTTTCCAACGTGGAGCTGCTCCCCGTCACAAGCGATCACATCGCAGTGGAAACTCGGAGGGATCCAACGTTATCCAGGGTGCTGGACTTTGCCCTGAATGGTTGGCCTAACTCCGTCCAAGACAAGGTGCTCCGGCCTTACTTTGACAAGAGGGACCAGCTATCCACAGACCAAGGTTGTCTTCTCTGGGGGTGCCGAGTCATCATACCACCATCATTCAGAACACGACTGCTGCATGAACTCCACGAGGTTCACCCAGGCACAAGTCGCATGAAGGCCAAGGCTCGAAACCATCTTTGGTGGCCAGCGTTGGATAAAGATATAGAAGATTTCGTCAAAAAGTGCTACGCTTGCGCGTCTATGCAAAACCATCCGGCGGCAGCACCACTACACCCATGGTCGTGGGCAAGAGCCCCGTGGGAGAGAATTCATGTTGACTATGCTGAACTGAACAAGCAGCACTATCTTGTAGTCATGGACAGCTACTCAAAGTGGATAGAGGTTCTCCCCACAAGGACGACAACGGCAGCTCGCACCGTTGAGATGCTGAGGAACCTCTTCGCGTCCTATGGAGTCCCCTCCGAGCTTGTGTCGGATAATGGACCACAGTTCGTTTCAGGGGATTTCGACAACTTCTTGCGAATGAACGGGGTGAAGCACATTCGCACACCGCCATATCACCCGGCATCGAATGGAGCTGCTGAGAGAGCCGTTCAAACATTCAAGCGAGCTTGGATGAAAGGAAACACACAAGGAGAAACAGAAAACCAAAGGCTGGCCAGATTTCTCCTGAGCTACCGCAGTACTCCTCATACTATAACAGAGAGGACACCGGCTGAGCTGTTCCTCAAGCGGCCGCTTCGAACCCGCCTTGACTTGATAAAGCCAAGTACAGAGCGGACCGTCGTCAAGCATCAACGCCAGCAGCAGTTGGCGCACGACAAATCGCGAAGACCACTTCGTAGCTTCGATGCAGGTGACCGGGTCCTCGTGCGACACGTGAGAGGCAACCAGCACTCATGGTCACCAGGCGTTATTGTTTCCCGACGAGGACCACTGTGGTATCTGGTGGACGTTCGAGGACGCACAATCTCCGTTCACTTGGACCATATTTTACGACTAGATGCACAACTACCAAGTCGTGAAGTATCAGGCCCACCACCATGGATGCTCTCGGGTCCAACTGCTAGTTCTGGAGCGTCTACGTTAGCAGATGGAGATTCGCCACGTTCAGCACCAACCGCCTCACCTCCAGTGGTGCAGACAGGGTCGGCCGGCGACACCTCCTCAACGCCGGCTGAACGTTCAACTCGGTACCCGCAACGCGTTCGGCGTCCCCCAGACAGACTTGGAGCGCTGCCTAACCTGCCCGAAGCTGGAGTGCCCCTGGAACCTAATAACTAAACCTGGAGGAATGTGGTAACTCGGGCAATGGAGGAAGAGAACGTGCACGAGCTGGTAGAGAGCTCGAGGGAATCAGGAACCGGCCGCCATCGGGCAAGCATCGGCTAGCACAGCCTAGCCCGTATAAATATGTAAATAAACCGCAATTTACTACAAAACTGAAGATAACAACAGAGCGTCGCGGGCGTCGAAATCGGCGTAACAGCAGGATAGAACGCTGGGGCGAAACTGACTCCAGCTCGCCACGCGGAGCACGTTTTGTACCAGCGTGGGTTTCTGGAACATTGGGCCTAGAACATTCGTAACTCGGTGAGACGAGAAAGTTCTCGAACTTGCGAAAAAGACAACAAGAAAGAGTAAATAAAATGCACGTCGCTCCCAGGAATCGAACGCTGGCTCTTCGCGTGGGAGGCAAGCACGATAACCGTTAGGCCACGGTCGCGCTGCCCACTTGGCCAGATGCACGCGCGGCAATATGCACCCTAAAATATCCAGTGCGTCTACTTTCCTGAAAAGCAATGGGAGTGCCAATCGCTTGCATCCACGAAATAAACTTTGCGAATGGCGAGGATGTAAACATGTTTGGCCCTTGAAGTATAAACTGCGTAGCGGTACGGAGAAGACGTTTTACGTGCTTTCGTCACGTTCAGTGTCGCTGCATAGTCAATCATTTTTATGTACAAGCATTATTAACAGATTCGTAATTCGCGGAATTGTCTCTTTAGGTTACAGCGATTGGCTCTTCCGTGCGCTCTGCGGGAAAAGATGAACGCACCAGATTTCTAGGGTACACGTGTATATTTATTTCCTTGAAGGAGCATTCCCATATGACGAGTTAATTTTTTCTATATATGAACCTAACGAAAGAGTGTCCCACAAAGATATGTAGGGTTCCGCAAATACAAAAAAAAAACGAGTTTAACTAAAATTCACCTAGTTAGTTCCAACATTTTATTATTTGTCTCGGTGCGTCCGGCAGTGTGCCTCAGGATGCTAGCACCGCTCCGTCAGTGAAGGCCTTGAGGACATGCTTGGATTAAAGCATGAAAAAGCTCCTTCCACTACAGTCGCTGTGCGCCCTCAATGACACTTGCGCTGCATGAGGCGGCGGAATTTCGCCGTACACTACCATGCACCGGAAAAGAAGAAATCAACATTGAGTACAAATTTAGACTCCCAAGGACCCCATGAAACTATATTTCGTGCACGATTATTTATGCAATGTTCGAATATCTGGATTATGTTCAATATGAAATATCCAGTACATGGATGACTTGTTCGATGTCTGCTACGTAAATAGTCATCTTTTCAACTGTCACTTACACAGCCGCAAACCACAGCGCGTCCTCACCAGTCGAATGAGCTTGCAGCTCTCCTATCACTTCCAAAAAAGGAAACAAATTCTTATGTACCTAAAATATTGTTACCACGTGTGCTTTTGAGCTATAGAAGGACAGAATACACCATCTATTGAGTAGCCGTTGAACAATTTGCATTCCGTATATTCCCTTCTTTTCCCTTTTTTTCGTATAGTTTTTTTTTAATTTCCTAGCAAGACGCAACCATCATACAACTTCAAAAACGTTAATTTCGTTTCATTACACTCCCTTTATTTTTTATTTTTCGCGCATCATTCTATTATTTCCCTCAAAAAGCTTGACAGCGATCTGGCGAATATTTTGCATAGATATTACGTGCATTTGGTCTCGGAAATACAGCGAAAGCTTCGCTCTAGTGAAATCCAGTCCCGGGGCCACCTCACCGATTGTACCACGGTGCCAGCGTCTCCTCTTGTCGTAAGATATCGCAATGGACCTTTTGAAAAAGTGGGTGACATCTAGTAATTGCTGTGCCAACTTCTCGATTCAGCCATTGCTTGATTGTTTGAGAATGCATTGGGCATGAGGGTTGCGTCAGCTTTCCGCGAGAACTCGGATCCAGTCACACGATTCGAGCCCCAGAAATGTCCACCCCCAATGTTGCTTTATGAGGTTCTGAGAAGGGTCTATTAAGCTTGTTTATAAGCAAACACCAGCTTAGAAAAGGGTTTTTACAAGTTTACATGCACAAAAATGCGCGGAGCTCAAACTTGTATATTTTTGCTTTACTGTTCACCTACAGAGGCTGAGGTTTCTTCAGGAAGAGCACAGAGCTGGAGCACGTGACAGTGACTGGGTATCTCATCCTCGGAATCGCACTCTACGCCCTACACACGGGCACTGTGCACGACTACTTGAAAGACCTCCTTAAGTGAGCCTTGACTCGGGATCGCATATATGGCTTTCTCACTGAATTCCTTTGCTGTTAACGCCGAATGTGTGTTATGAGCCAATTTCCATGGAGTTATGTAACGTTCGACTCTAACCTTTGGCTGTAACAGCCGGCTGTTAGATTTGTATAGGCTGTATAGGCTGTAACAGTCGGCTGTTAGAGCTGTATAGTTGGTATAAGCCGCAGCTAGTGTAGGCTGTAACATACAGGTTGTGTAGACTGTATCTGTATAGACAAACAATATATAGGCTGTAAAAGTTCTATAGGCTGCAACTGTTTCGACTAACACTGTATACACACTAACAACTGTATAGGCTCCAAGTGTAAAGGCTTAACAGGCGGCTGTTGCAGCTGTATATGTTGTTACACTGCAAGAGCCGATTCTTGCAGCGTTATAGCGTATACACTGGAGGCTGTGCCACTACACTAGCCGGTTGTCTACACAGCCCAGACAGTATTACACCATATATAGTTACAGCCTATACGAAGCTGTAATCAACGTTCTTTAATCTTGGCCAGTTGACGAGCTTCGAAAAAGCCTGACGCCTTTTGCGGCGCGTCCGTTTAAAGGCGCTTGGAGGAACGCGGCAAATCCCAGTGGAACGCTGAATGCACATTACATGAGGTTAAAAGTGATTTTGGTGTAGTTTTTATAGTAAGCATATGTTTCGCGGAATACATGACCCCAAACGAGGGTCGTTCAAAAACTGTCCTTCTTCGTTGCCAGTGGAGGTTTGGACTCCGGTGGCTCTCGAACGCCATCTGCCCTTAACTGCTCACGTTCCAACACAAAAAAGAGCCGTTCTCGAGCGCCGCTCTTCTGCGGAGATTGTCAACTGCTAGATTCAAGAACGTTCACTGTAACAGACGGCGATGACAGTTTACTGCAACCAAAATCGAAAAAAAATCACCACGCCCATAGAAAATTAAGTAAAAATACTTCACTCCCGGGCAAGATTTGAAGTCGCCACCTTGTGAATATGAGCTAACCGCATTGTCCACTGAGCTATCTTTTTATATATGTTGACTTAGCTATTTGAGGTCGCTGGTTGATTGGCCACAGATGCGAACTCATTGGCGCGGCATGCGGTGTCGCAGTCGCTTGCTTAGCGGCCTTTGCTCTCATGCTGCGCCTTCTCAAGGCGTTGATCAGGAATGGAAGTAAATCTTCGGTTGGTGGTGCCGTTCAGACGCTCTTCTCTTCTTCCTTGGCATGCAACACACTCTCTGCTTAACACTCTTTATGAGCATGATCACGAATGTGCTAATGTTTTTCTCCGCTTCCGAGTGTTTCTCTAACGTTTCGCACATTTCACTCTTTAAGGGCCACTAAAGTGGTTTCTGATTTCATCTGTTTATGGTCATGACTCGTGACTCCAGTGCATCTAAAAAAGGTTTTGAAGTAAAGTACAAAGTAAAGGAAAGGTTATGCACTTCAATTAAAGTAGTAAGTTCGCGGGTCGCAATGTACATGAAGAAAGCAATCAGTACCCCATAAGAAAAAAATCGTTCTGTGCTCAAGCCACGTTTTACGGAAAGAGTGGTAGTGTGTAACTTAAGGAGAAATATATTTATAGAAGGGGGCAGTGGTCTTTTTATTTAACTCTACCTAAAACATCGTGCCCGAGGCCTGCCTTAGCCATAGAACGCTACATCGGTGCTGGGGAGACAGTATCATTGATGTGCCGCGTTAATCGCTTACGCGTGACACCCGCCAAGTATGCAAGAGAAACATCGCGCGGACAGAAATCGACACGCATGAACCACTACACGATAAAAAACAGCTAATTCTGCCTTGTTCATTAAAACAAGATGAAACTACGAAAAAGTGGAGGTCATCTGGCCGCCAGGTTTGAACCATAGCCAGAAGAACTTGGTTAGTTTGTTATCTAAGGAAGCCTAGCAGACACGCTTGCACAGAATTATCCTGTGCATCTCACCATTCTTCTTTGTTCCTCTCACCAGGAGCGCACCGATTGATGCAGTGATATTCCGAACCGACTTCGATATTCGACATAGCAGAGGCAAATGCTTCAACACCGGGCCAAGTGTCTACGTCAGAGCTTCTAACGACTACGAAGTATCACTGGTGAGAAACCTAATGTACTTGTGATGCTGTATCTCTTAAGATTAGGCAGTCCATTTGGCAAAAACAATCGAAGATTTAGTGGTCGCGTTCAGGCTAGACTTCAATGCGATTTTTTACGTTATTCGTGGACACCGAACTAACATAATTTCATTGAAGCATAGAAATGAGTGAATAAAACTGACAGCAACAAAGAAGCTACAATAATGAATTCTTATATATTGATAGGACACGTAAAGTGCAAGGTAGATATTATTTGTTTATTTAATTTGTTTTTAGTTTTTCCAGACGCTCCGTTAGAACGGCTAGATATATACTGCCACACGCTTGTGGAATGCCGCAGATCGTGCAATCTAACGCTGCAGTTAGCCCAACCGACTAAAGTCTATTCATTTGATTGCTGCGGCCGTTATACCAAGATATGTAACAAAATCGCTGTAATTTTAGTACGTCGATCTCTAGCACGTTGCTGAGATTCGTTACCTTCCCGTAA
Organism: Ixodes ricinus; assembly: GCA_037355805.1. NCBI lineage: Eukaryota > Metazoa > Arthropoda > Arachnida > Ixodida > Ixodidae > Ixodes > Ixodes ricinus. The sequence continues at coordinate 11,261 of JAZHYW010002485.1, forward strand.
ATGTAGCGAAATTCCGTTACAATAACTATCTAAATGCAACAAACTGTATCGTTGCCTTAGTTTTGTGTTAGTTTTGGATATCAGTATTATAACGTGTCAGGCATGAGATGCGGTTAAAACTCTGACAATAACAAAACTGTCAAAAACAGATTTTGCATAATTTATTTTATCCTTGGTTTATGAAGCTTGTATAAGCCAGCGAGGTCCCGATTGCCATGTAGAGTAACCTTAGCGTGAGTAGTTTTAATCAAACAACACGTAGCAAGGAACGTAACCTCATACAAAATGGTGAAATTCAGTAACGAAATATTTGTTCGTTAGTTGTCTTAGACTATACGGAGGACATTCGTGCGTTACTGAGAAACTAACAGGTTACCAGTAACGTCGTCACTTCTAACGCGTTGCTTTCAGCGCTCCCTCTAGCCAGAGCTATATCCACTTTGATCTAGCGAATGTTTACACGAGAAACGTCCGCCACATTAGGTTATTTTACGAGAGAACACGATTTGGTTACATGTACGTGCAGTTCGCTCAAATTTTTTTTTTAATTTATGACTTTAGAAGTGAAGCCGCGCACTGTGTCGTAGAATATGTAAATGCTCTATCCCCAGTATCCAAATTCTTCTTGCCTGATCGTGTACGCTAAGTGGTGGGCGTATATTGAGTTTTTATTTTTGTCTGCGGGTGTTCGCGATCTCATGCGTGGTTTGAGTTTGTCTTACGCATATCTTGCCGTGACAGGTGTGCATACCTTGTCTGGTCATAGAAAATTGCCGAGTTAGGAATTTTTTGTTACGAAAACAGCTGACCGACAAGTAAAACTTCAAGTTGACAAATTACTCCATAAGTTCACCAACACAAAACGTGTGAACGCATCAAGCCCCGCACTGGGTTGCAGTAGAGTGTTTGAAAACCTCTCTGGTATCTCATTTACGCGACGAATCTCCGCGGTTCTTAAAAATTCCGATTTTTGCAGAAATCTGTTAACTTTTGTGTTCGCGGTTTGCAGAGTTTTCAATGCGCGTCTTTTAAAAGTACCACCAGTGCCGTCTCGATTTAAAAAAAAATGTCTCCTACGGTCACTCGTACGTTTGTGGGGTTAAAAAGTTTATGAGAAGCTGTAGGGCCATAGATATTGAAAGATATACGTTTTATTCACTGCCTGTTGCAGAAAGCGCTAAACGGATCCAGAAAGCGCCAGCTAAACCTACGCGTCAATTACCGAAATGCAGAACTACCAATATGCCAATACACGTGATCATGTCTGTGTTGAAATAGCGGGTAGCCCGGTCAACAACACTGAAAGGTGTACATTGGCAAAATATAAGCGTTCTTCAACCATATATAATTTATTACTTAAAAATATAAAAATAAGTTACCAAAAGTAGAGCCACCACAACTTTGATAATGAGCACTCTTATTGCCCACGTCAAATGCATATACAAAGGAGCTTCTGACCTCTGACATCTCTATTGCTTTGCTTTATTGTACAGGCCAGTAAACATGTATAACACATATGTTTTAAAGTAAAAACATGAACTTGAACAAAATTAGAAAAGAACAATTCAAAATAAAATAAACATTGCAAAAATAATGCCAAACGAAAACACTCTGAACATTTAGAATGGTACAAAGATAAGTCAACTTGGCATATTCGGGTCAACATTTCAGCATCCTCAAAGGTAAAGGTGTAGCTCACAAGAATAATAAGAAAATAGAATAAAAAATTTACAAGTAAATGAAACAAGTAATCATATTTATCTTCTAGTAAAAAGTTGATTTAAATTTAGGCTTATTGATTTGTTCTACTTACCTGCTCATAATCTCTTTCATTAAAAAATGCCGATAAAAACACTAGTGTTGGTTGTCTAGAATGGCGATAGCATTCGTTATGAGACTCACGAAGCAGCTCACAGTGAATACGACGACGGAGATTTTGACTAAACAGTTTAATTTATTCATTCCATTTAGCCGCTAAATTTAGCGGGAAAACTGAACTGGAGCATCGGCCACGTGACGTAAATTTTCTGCTAAATTTAGCGGGGAACCTGATTTGGTGCATAGGTCGTGCAACGTAAAGTTTCCACTAAATTTAGCGGGGAAATGAATTTCTGTGTAGGTCCCTTGACGTCAGGTGAAGGGACGTCAACTTTGCGCGAAACTTAGCAGGAAACTGAACTGGTGCATGGGTCACGTGACGTCAATTTTTCAGCTAGATTTAGCGGGGAACCTGATTTGCTGCATAGAATATAGTGACATCAATTTTCCCCCCAAATTTAGCGGGGAGACTGAATTGGTGCATAGGTCGTACAGACAATTCTTCCTCCAAATATAGCAGAGAAACTGAATTGGTGCATCGATGACGCGATGTCAATTTTTCCGCTGAATTTAGCGGGGAACTTGAATCGGTGCATAGGTCACGTGACACAAGTTTTCCGCTAATTTTATCGGGAAACCAGGAACTGCCCCCTCCCTCTGCCTACTGCATTAGAGGCCAGATACCTAGATTATAACAGACTTCTATGACGATTATCACAATAACGCTATTGAATTAAAACATCCACATCTACATCGTACCGGAAAGGCACAAACGCAAACTAATCTACTTCCTGGCAGTCGACGCATTCGCAAAAATATTTTCCTACTAGGCGCTCTTTCGTTTTTGATGCTGGCACTTGCTTAGCTCCATAAGAAAATTGGGATGCGCATCACGACAAACATTCTAATCAAACTGCTGTTGATTAAATAAGCGTGCGGGAAGAAAACCGCTGCAGCTGCTTTGTGATTTTTGCGTCGAGGTTGTTGTTGCAGCCCGTCTGTTTGTGAATAACATCCTTATTCCGGTGAAAGACCTTTGTCGGAGACGTGGAAAAAAAAACAAGATTCTTGCTTGGAACAGTCGAGACACACTCCTCGAAACCCCAGGATAGTGTGAAACGTACCGCTTTCTCAGTGTTTTCTGGGTCTACATTAGCGTTTCTGAAAGCTGAACACGACGTTGATTTTTATGATTATGCTGCGAGGTAGCTTGACATGTAAAATCAATGCGCTCTCTATTGGGATCGGCATCACGAGGATCGCATCTGGGTCAGCTTTCCAAGTGCTGCCACCTACTCCTTCCTGTACCTCTTTAGGAACAGAATAACGGCAGTTCGCCAAGAAGGATGCTGAATCGTCGATGGAGTAACTGCTGTGTGTTGCTGAATTCAATTATTTTGACACGCTGATAATCCTAAGATCAATCTTGCACTGTTATGGCCTTGGAATGGAAAGTTTACGCTGACCACAGAGAAAAGATATTCTAAGACCTCCTGAGTGAAGCGGCTAGTAAGTAAAAACTACGGTGAAAGAAAACCATTTAGGTGATGACTCTTTGTCCGACGCGGCGGCGACATTATGTTGGGCGCACCGAGCGCTTCAGTCATACGGGGATAGATGGCGCTCAAGTATGGAGTCCCTCCCAAAGCGACCGTTCCGGTTGTTGCTCGCATCGGCGGTACCGTATTTTCTCGCTCACCGCTTCTCGTTGTACCCACAGTGGAAAAAACACAATTAGATGATGACTTCCTGTCCAACGCGGCGGCCACATTATGTTCAGCGCACCGAGCGCGCTTCACTGGCACGGGGATAAATGGCGCCCAAGTATGGAGTCCCTCCCAAACCGACCACTCCGGTTGTTTCTCTCAGCGGTGGTCCCGCATTCTCTGGCTCACCGCTTCTTGTTGCACCTCATCACCGCCACGCCGCACCAAGTCGCCAGAGTTCGTAAAGCTGTGTTCTCTTCCTTCTTCTTTTTCGGGTTAAGGCTTGCCTTGGTGCACGATGACGGCACCTGTGATCGACGCAGCACCAAAGCAAAACACGAGGCTTGCCACTGGCCGCACGCCATCACCACACCACCACACCACCACACCCAGAAAAAGGCGAGTACGCAACGCCGTCGACACCGTGGCCGCCAAGGAGGGACCTCATACCGCAGCGAACTCCGCGGCGGCGCGGAACTAACAACTCCTGGTTCGAGGCTAGCTTCGAACACGATCTGTTCGCTCGCTCCTCGCGGGAAGAGCAGCCAGTGGCATCGCCTAATTGTGTTTGTTCCACCGTGGTACAAACGTATCCCTCTCCATGAAGAAGGATGTTCTGTAGGGCAAAGATACTGCATGTGCTGAGCAGCACGCCTTTCTGCACTGATTTCCACACACCATCCTCGATATCATCCTCTGGAACATGACCATGAAGAATTCCAGAACCGCCACCCTCGTCTGGTAACCCAGGATTTGTCAAGCTGAACGCCACGTCGTCGTGTCTGCTGTAGATCATGTCGAATTAGTTGTTGAAAGTTCTAAAAAAGCAATGCCGTCGATATCGATTGGGTAGTCATGAGGAGTTACGTTACTAGTTCTTTAATGGCACACGCTGTTTAATCACTCATCAAGTCAACTGTATAGCACTCCTCCATTTTTCTGAAAGACACAGCGACAAGTGGGTGTCTGTGATGTGGAGTGCGAGCTTGAACGTTCTTCTGCTTTAGTGGGGCATCAACTCCTTCGCAGACCACAGGTGGACCACATCTGACTGCAAGTTGCACTTATCGACAACATCGTGAGAGAGAAACTTTTTCTGAAAGCGGCCGAGCTGGTTTTTTAGATTTGTTATATGCGAAACGTTGGCGAGTACACCCAGACAAACCCTAAAATGTTGTCGGGGAGGGGCGTACTGAAAAACAAAACCAAAAATCATCTGTCTTTGTTTTCTGTCCCTATGTCACTTGTGACAGCGATGACATATAATTCTAACTCTTAACGCTATCTCATGAGGTCTGATTATGTTTGTACATTCGCTTCCGCTGGATTACGTACCAATAGAGTGGTAAGCAACAGCTTGCTTACACCGGGAGGACACACCTCCAATCATAAAGACTACACAATGATTGGCCGAAACTATAGCAGGCTTCTCTGCACAAGATGTTTGGTTTGTTGGTGCAGAATTTTGAGCACAAGATACCGCTTGAGTGTTTCAAAGGAGTAGCTTTGTAGAGCGAGATTCTCCATCTCTGTTTTCCAATTATGTTGAGCCATGAACAGTTTGGGTACTCACATCACACTGTAGTTCGTACTGGAGCTGCATCTCGTCCAGCATTGGTACACGATAAGAAAACAGCGCACAAATAGCAGGACAACAGGAGAGACATACATAGAACAGAAAAACGCTAACTCGCAACTGGGATTTGAGAAAAAGACGTAAACGACGATTATATATAAAAAATTAAAGGACGAATGCGCGATATATTCAAGCGATGAATACTTAAAAAAGTAACGAGAAACTAAGAAAAATATAAGAAAACTATAAAGATGCACGTATATGGCAGATATCAAGTACAGGTAGAACTAAGGCAATAAAAGCACTGGCCACGAAGAGTACTTACTTCTCACACAGGGTTATTGATACTTGCTAACACAACATGCTCCTTAATTTTGCGATATGATATGATTGCCGGATTTCCATAGTGCACCGATTTAAAAACTTTCTTAAAATTTACGTTTTTTTAAACGTTGGTGTACGCCGGCTGGTGTATCAGTGGTGTGGAAGGTGTCTTTCTAATGCGGCATGGAGGAATAGTAGAGTTCTCGGGGACGGCCGTTGACACACGGTTTAGTCTGTACAATTATTTTAGCACACGTGAGGGGCAATTTATTCACAACACCTGTGCACAAAGCGAAATGTCGCTGGCGTTGTTTTGTGCACCTGGGTTTTGAGCGCTTTTTTTATTTTAGAGCACACCTGAAGGCAAATCCTGGCCATCGTCTTGGGGGCTCAAAACACCATCGGGACTTTATAGTAATTTGACTTTTTAGAGCGCACCTCCTAGGCACCCATTTCCGGCTTGAGCGGCGTCGGCGTCGCCGTCGCCGTCGGCGTAACGTGTCCACGTGACGCGTCGGCGTCGCCGTCGGCGTAACCGTAACGCGTTGACGTAACGCTTGGGCATGACGCGTCGACGTCGCCGTGGGCGTAACGCGTGGACGTGACGCCTCGGCGTCGCCGTTGTCGTAACCGTAACGTGTCGGCATAACGGGTGGGCGTGACGCGTCGGTGTCACCGTCGCCGTCGGCTTAACCGTGCAGTGTGTTACACAGAAACGTCCCATAATGCACCGCGGCGACGCGCGCGTTGCATTATGGGATATTTCCCATAATTTACTGCGCGGGAGGGAGGAGAGAGGAGGGGAGGGGGAAGGAGGCGGGGAAGAAGGAGGTGGAGGGGATGAGGAGGAGGGAGGAGGGGACGAGGAGTAGCAGGGTAGATGAAGAAGGTAGGAGGGGTTTACCCTTCCCTCGTTTTCCTCAAGAGCTGCGCTCTAATTCGGCGTTACAGTGTGTTGTAAACGTCTTTAATTTTCTTTTAAATTGGGTGACATTTTTGTGGACGTATTGAAACTACCATCGGGCGACCCCCCCCCCCCCGACATTTGGGCCTGTTTATCACACTCCTTTCAACTTTGCTTTGCAAAGACCCCATACACGAATGGACAATTGGTCTATACCTGTTTTCACCTCAAGAACCATAGGAAAAAAAGTCCGGCTTCTCGCGCATGATTACTAATTATCACCTTTAGGTGGAGATTTAAGACATATTTAGTAGCATTTTGGAGTGGATACACATTATCTTATCAAGGAGTACACGTTTCAAACACCAAAAGCATCGCCTGTGCCTCCGACAAGCAAATCTGGCGAGAACTATTTCGCGCGGCGTATGAACAATGCGCAAAACTTACTGTTTTTTTTAGGTGAAAACGGGTATAGTTGGTAATCGTTCATTATGAAAGACAGCGCGGAACATAAAGACACAGAGGAGAGAAACACATACAGGACAATGCGCTAGCTATCAACTTTCCTTATTTTAAAAACACGAGGGTATGGGGTCTTCTTTTTTTCACTCTGGTGTCGACTCCTTTTCTCTCACTGTGGGGTCACTTCTTTGTTGCTTTCTTCGAAGGAGAAGAAAACGAAAGAGAAGCTTGTACCTTAAAGAACTTTTCTTCGAAAAAAAGAAAACGACCTTACAGTGAAAAGAAAAAAAAAAAGAGGCGACACCGTACTGAAAGAAAGCGAAAACACCATGCCCCGTGTTTTCAATATAAGAAAGTTGATACTCAGCTCCTTGTCCTGTATATGTTTCTCTCCACTGTCTCCTTATGTTTAGCGCTGGTTTTTCATCATAAATTACCCCATTACTTCTAATAATACATGCTGTGGAAATTCTGAAGACTGTAGCAGTTGCAATTGATCGTTAAAATGTTTTTTTTAACTTTATGGTAACAACAAATAACCAGCGCCGGCACTAGGGTGGACAGAGCTGTAACCCTTTTTACAACTTTGAAGTGTGATGACGTAGGATACCTTTTTTCCAGTGCAAGAAGAAAGGCTTGCACAGGTGATTTTTATGAAGAGACAGTGAGATATCTAAAAATTGTAAGGATACGTCCTTGTGTTTCTCAAAAGTGAATGCGAGACAGAAACCGCTCTTGTCACACATATCCAAAGTGTGGTAGGCAAAATTGTCTTCTGTGTTTTTAGAGTACACAAGTAGAAAATCATCAACATAACGGAAAACCCTTTTCTACGGGAAGGATTCTAACACAGTCTTTGATAGCCTGGTCTACCCTTGACAAAAATAATGATTCAGGGCAGATTTTGTTATGCCAATGCAGACCCATACGTTTGTATATGAAGGCCGTTACTACAATAAGTGAACATAAAATTCAAATAAAACTTTAAAATCTCTAAACTTATTTTATTGATAAACCACTTGCATTTCGGAAAGATAGTTCGCCGTCATCCTGAATACAAAATTGAGCTGAGGTTAGCAAAGTATAATATTGACGGAAGTAGAAGAGAACCTGGACGGCTACGCCTAAAGCGGTATGGTCGTTCTAACTGTGAGACTTAAAATACTCGACCAATGCATCAAAAGTACGCACCATAAAAAGGATCGACAAGGCGTAAATTTGATAGGTGCATTCGAACAAAAGCATCAACCTGGCTCTACGACGTGCCACGTTAAGTGACTATAGCACAAAATGGGTACGCATTATTATGTGTTTTTGCTCGAACGAATTTCTCAATTTTTAATCCTGCTGCCTTATTTATGCTTTTTGCTACCTTAGTCAACGAGCAAGCTAGCTGCGATCTGTCCTACGCGTGTGTTTTTATACTTTCTTTTAGTTTCCTTAATATCTTCCTATATTTTAAATATTTATAATATGATTGTAATGCGCGTCATATTTTTGTTTTCTTCTATTTATGTCTGGTCGTCGTTTTGTCCTTCGTTTGATAAAATATTTTTCGATTCAACGCTTGCATGTTCTACGTGCGTCACTCCTGTCCTTGAATTTCATGAGGTCGAACATTCAAAGACGACTACAGGTTCCGACTAGATACCTTGAATGGCACTTCGCTTGTGCGCTCTAGCGGCAGGGCATCTTTTTGTGCCAGAGGAAGATTCTAAGCCCGTTGACCCGAAAGCAAAGTGCAGCTGCAGTGCCTTTGTTATCGTAGCAAGTTACGATGGGCTTTCGCGGTTAGGTTTTGTTCCTACAGAACATAAATAAATTTGTGTAAAGACTGTATGTAGGTCTTGAGTGGTAGTTTTCTTTTCTCGGGTAAGTACACTGTTCCGCATCTGCAAGTTCTCGACTTCTCCCTTGTGCTGTTCTGCGCCTTGGTCTAGATTGGCCACCTTCTGCTTCAGCTGAGCCTCGTGTTACAATACGTGGATGTCCTAGAATATTTTATTTTAATCGTTTACTGCAGCAGAAATATAGCAATTATAATCTCATATAGGCACACACTATTCAAATGCCTTCTAAGTGTTACCCTAAGACACTTATACAGCACTTGTCACCCGGAATATCCTCCTACTGCGTGATGCGTGTTGAACACTGCAGGCTGTCAATTGCACAGAACTGGCTGAATTTCTTATCTGAATCGTAAAACAATGGACCCATTTCTCAAGGGCAGACCGAGCTGAGGGTGTTTAGACATTAATGTTTATTGTTTTTATAACAAATGTATAGCGGAAACACACGGGACACAAAAGACAAGACGGAAAATCGCTGTTCTTTCCCGTCTCTGCTTTGTACGTATTAATCATCATGTATTACTAACACGCCCAAACTTCCATTTTGAACAGTCTAATGTGCTTTTTTTCTCTCAGATAATTCCTTTCAGGTTTTGTGTGAGGAATCATTTATGTATTGTTTGACAGCGTGTGCACTAAGTTCAAGTTTGTATATTAATACCTCAAATCCCAAGAGGAAAATTTAGTTCATTCATCGGAATATTTCCACTTGCGTGGCTAGCCAAGTAGGCAGCGAGCTTGCCATCCGCGCGGGTGGCCGGTGTTTGACTTCCGCCCCCACTTGCCATTCCGTTGTCTCTTCTTTATGTAAGTAAAAGTTTTAAAAACGTTAGGAAGCCGTGTAGCTGCTTCATGATCGAAATGTGTACTTACAGAACGAACAAAGGATAATATTTTCAGCTCCCAGTGAAGGCTTAAAAGAAGCTGCGCCGCGCCGTATAAGTGCATCTCGCCGCAACGCTTGATCCTGCTGCTGCGCCGCCATCAACGGCTGCGACGCTATCCTTCTTTTCTTTTGCTTGGGCACAATTTTGTCCCTTTATACAATCATTTTTTTTCAAGCTTTTTGTCGCGTTATAAACTGTAATTCGTGACATTTTCGTGGAGGTGCGGGGTACCCCATTGCATGCCCCTGAAACGTACCCCTCCGAAGATCTGTCGGGCTTCATCTTTTTCAACTCCCGGAAAGCTAATCTCCGTCAACGAACCCGAAGACCCGAGCACTTCACCCTCCAGCTACTACCAAGAACAGCACCTTGAATTTTGTCTTTCAATTTAAGAAGCCGAAGACCAAGATGACAAAGATGCCCCAGGAAAACCCGGCCGCCCCTTCCATGTCCTACCTGCCCGTGCGCCAATGCGCTCCCATGGCGAGATCCACGAGGACGTCGAGGAGTGGATCCAACACTACAAGCGCGTGGCACTCCACAACAGATGGACTTCTGAACAGTACCTGCATAACTAGTTCGAGAACCACGGATGGACTTCTGAACAGTACCTGCAGTACTAGTTCGAAAACCACGAGGCTTCGCTTACGTCGTGGGACATCTGCGTGGCCGAGTTAAAGCGGACCTTCACGAGCCAACACCAACGGTAGCGGGCGGAGGATCTGCTTCAAATACAGATTCAGCTAGGCCCCCACGAAAGAGTAACCAGCTACGTTGAAAATGTTCTTCGTATATTTGCATGCACGTACCCGCAAGCCAACGAAGAGAAAAAGTGGCGCTGTCTCATATAAGACGTGACGAGCGAAATGTTCGGCGCACTTGTTCGCAGCGCTTCTACGACCGTTGAAGGTATGGTGACCCAGGCAACCAACGTCGAACAGGCGCTGTTGGCCAGAGCTGGTCATCATCTAAGTAACGCAGGACATGGTACGGTAATGATAAAAGTGCGAGAATGCCCCGAGCAAGTCATCGCCTACGCCTGTTGGACACTTTCCAAGGCAGACAAAAATGACTGCACGACTAAAAATGATATCTCGTGGTTGTCTGGGCAATCACGAAGTTTCGCCCGTACTTGTACGGGAGCCCGTTCCGCGAAGTTGAGGACCGCCGCTCGCTTTGTTGGCTTTGGAACCTCCAGGACTTTTAAGAACGCTTCGCTCGATGAAGTCACAGACTACAAGAGTTTAAAATGACTGTGTTCTAAAAGTCAGGTCGCATGCACAGCGACGCCGACTGCTTGTCCAAATCCTCCGTCGAGGCAAATTCCGGCAACAGCGACGACGATGACGAAAAGTGCTTTTTAGGCGTAGTGAACACCGACAACACGGCACGGCCTCAACGAGATGATCCTGAGCTCCGCGCACTAAAAGAGCACCTGGAAGAGCGAAGGAGTGCCATTCTACGTGTCTTCTCACGAGCCCGGCCGGCCCTCGCCATTCGGCAAGGTGTACACTACAAAGAAAACTTCGGGACAACAACTCGACGTGGCTGCTGGTAATTCCGACCGCCCTTCGAGAGGAGACCGTTCAAGCATGCCACGACAACCCAACGTCCGGGCACTTTGATTGCGGCCGGACACTGGTTCGTATTTGTTAAAAGTACTGCTGACCCAAGCTATCCAAAACAGTTTACCACTACACACGATCATTCCAGAATGCCAGGGACGCAAAAACCCGCCGACGAAGCCGGCAGGTTTCCTGCAACAAATTCTTCCGCCAACTGCACCGTTCCAGCAGATCGGAATGAATGTGCCTTGTCCTTTTTCGCAGTCGACCATGAAAAAGATTGGATAATCGTAGCTAGTGATTATGTAACACAATACGCCGTGGAAAAAGCCCTTCCATCGGGGCTGCATTGAAGTCGCCAAGTTCTTCGTTCAATTCATCGTCCGCAGGCATGGTTCCCCGAAGTACTGATTACAGACAGAAAGTCGTCGTTTTTGGCACAGCTAAGTCAAAAGATCCTCCGGCTCACCCACATGAGCAACCGTCGAACAACGGCGTACCATTCACAGACAAACGGGCTGACAAAACGGCCAAACAAGATCATCGCCGACATGGTCTTCATGTTACGTTGACGTGGAGCACAAGACGTGGGATGAGGTGTTACCTTATGTCACGTTTGCCTACAACACGGCGGATCAAGGCACCACTGGTGTTACACCTTTACAGTTGTGAAATGGTTGGAAGGTAATGACCATGCTAGACACAATGCTGCCCCACGAGCCAGCTGACGATGGGAGCGACAACGCCTGGGTTGTTGCTCAATGAGCCGAAGAAGCCCGCCAGCTGGCCCGACACTGAATTCAAGACAAGCAACGTGTTGACGCTGGCCCTTTCTATCTTCGTTGATGGGGCGTTCAATTCCTGTTTCGAATACAGGGTGTGGGTGTGGAGACCCATTCCTCGGCGCGGCCTCAGCAAGAAACTGTTGAGACGGTACTTCGAATCGTTAAGGTATTACGTCGGCTCGGTGTGGTTCGACGGTGGTCGGTGTGGCTCAGGCGGAGTATCTCTTCTGTCAGTCGCGCCCTGAACGATGAGCCTCGGTCCGTAATCAGAACTTGGGAAGCGCCGTGTCGGAGGACGATGGACTTGACGAATAACTTGGCTTCTTCCGCAGCGGTTTCCGCCGGGAGTGTTGTTGTCTTGGGGTACTGGGCTAAATAATCAGTTGTCACGATTATCCAGCAGTTTTCCCGCGTCGACGGCGCGAAAGTTTTAAGTAGATTCATTACAATCTGCTGGAACGGTGCAGCAGGGGGTGCGATTGGCTGCAGGAGGCCTGCCGGCTTCGTCCGCGGTTTCTTCCGTCACTGGCACTCGTGGCACGATTGTCTCAAGAGGTGTACAACCTTCGGGACCTTGGGTCTGTAGTATTTCTCTGGAATCCTTGCGAGACTCCAGCTGTAGCAGAGGTGACCAGATGCCTCCTCAGCGGGTGCCTTCCAGCACTTCGAGAAATGCTTGGTGATCTACAAAAGATACTCGTTCCCACGGGGTCTCCTTGGTAGTGGGCGAACTATGTAGCAAGCGATTAGCTGCCACGGGTATTTACTTACCCCAGACTGCATTAGACCCGGAGGCTTTCCCTCTGTCGGTTTCGTTTTTTTGGCAGGCTGGGCTGCTACGGTTGTATCGGAGTGTGTCCTGCCTCATCCCCGGCCAGGTTGCGAAGCGACATAACTTTGTAGACTTGCTCCCGGTGCCATGACCAGCCAGAGCTAGGCCGCGAAAGTATCCGATAAACCGCTTCCGCAGCCTCCTAGGAATCACAACCCTTAACGGAGAGTCGTTCCCCTCCTCCTTATCGATTGTTAGAATGTAGCGAAGCAATACGCGTCTAGACTCAGCAAATATGAATAACTATGTTTGTTAACTCGGACGTCAGCGTTACCGGTGTTGCTTGCCATTTGCGCAATTTTTCCCAACACCCGCACTTAAAAGCCACCTGCTGTCTAAGCCTGGACAAGCTCTTCTTTGCTTACCACTTCACCCGAAGCCGAGAACCTTTGGTACCTCGTGCGGCCTTCTACCACCGCTGCGAGCCCCGGCTCTCACCTCCTCCCAGCCGTCTTGTTGCTTTGCAGCTACTGTGCGGGGCCCCTCCCCTCACTCCAGGCACGTTGCTCCGTCTTCGCCGCGCCTCTCCCAATCCGCCGGTTGCGTCCTCTCCTCCCAACCATGCATTATCCTGGAGCGCTCGAGAGAGCGCGTCTGGAACCATGTTGAACAAGCCCTTTCGGTACACAACTCTGTAGGAATATAGTTGCAGGGCGAACGGCCAGTGTGCAAACCTCCCCGCCGGTTTCCTCGATGTCGCGAGGGCGTTTGTCGTACCTTCGGCGCGGGTCGTTTGGGTGGAACCCGCACAGCCCCAGTTGTCGGTTGGGGCATCGACGGTAAATGTGGCCGGCTTCACCGCAGTGATAGAACAACGGGCGTCGATCGGCCGTCCTCCACACGTCGGTCTTTTGTGGCGCAGCTTGTTCTGGGCGGACGTGCGCCCGGTCTTCCTGGCGTCGGGAATACTGCGGCGCTGGATGTTCACGTCGGCGTGGCGCCGTATACGGGTGGGCAGGGGCGATTGTCGTCGGGTAGCTGCGGCGTAGCTCAGCGTCGGTGGTTCGGGAGCGGCACTGACGAGAACTTCTTGCTGCAGCGCCTGCTGAACTTCTTCCCGGACAATCTCGGTGATTGAGGGTGAAGCCGGTCTTCCGGCAGCAGGTAGAATCTTCCTGATTTCCTCCCGCACGACCTCCCGGGTGATCTCGCGGAGGTCAGGGCTGTTGCAGCTGGAAGTCGAGAGGGCAGCGACGCCGGGAAGTCGCAGATAATGAGAGGCCCGTGCTTGAAGGGCACGTTCGATGTTCTTGGCTTCCCTGACGAAATCTTCGACGGTGGAGGGTGGGTTGCGGACAAGACCACCGAAGAGGTCATCCTTTACACCTCGCATCAGGATCCGCAGCTTCTTTTCATTGGTGGCTTGTGGGTCGGCGCGAGCGACCAGGCGCAGAACATTCTCGACGAAACTGGTGACTGTCTCGTTTGCACTTTGGGTCCTCATTTGATGAAGGTCCTCGACCCTCTCACATCGATGTTGGTTGGTTAAAGTCCGTCTCAGCGCATCCTTGCAGACGGTCCACGAGGTCAAGGACATTTCACGATTTTGGAACCAGTGCCTCGCCGTTTCTTCGAGTACGAAGTAAAGACTCTGCAGGCGCTGTTCTTCCGTCCATGAGTGTAGCCAGTCTTCGACGTCTTCAAAAGGCTCACCATGGAAGCACGCGGGCGTACGGTCAGCAACGGGTAGGACAACGACGGGTGGAGTGCTCACGGTCGGGATCTTCTTCTTCCGGTTCTCGGGGAAGAGACCAAGTTCGGGAGACTGACTTCTGGTACGACGGCTTGTTCGGGCTTCGGTGTCTTCGGCGAAGGGTAGTCTTCAGGGACAGAGCACTTCATTTTGTCGGGATGTCTTCAGAGGGGTACTCTTCACGGGCATAGAAAGCGATACCCCGCACCTTCAACAGGCGACGAAAACTTAAACAAGCTAAACTTTGAATGGGGTGACCTTCTGCCCGAAACACAAAGAGAAGAGAAGATAACAATAAACCCCTTTCAAAATACGGTACTCTGTTGGCAGCAGTGAAATTCCTGCACAATGGCGGACTAAAACCTCAACGTCACAGCACACTGGAAAAAACACACCTACTAAAAATGGTGATGATTGCAGTGACGTTGCACTTTCGACGCTGACTGATTGGCTCGTCGGCTCGTACAGTGTTGGCCGCGCTCCGACGTTCCCTATCGTATGGAATGACTTGCACGTTCCTCGATGCAGTGGCTCCGCCATTGTGCAGTGGTTCCGACCCACTAATAATAGGCACCTGACTTTTGAATGGGGCCTATAGAGCGTCGAGGGCGTCAATGGCTGCGTAACAGCAGGATCGAACTCTGGGGAGAGACTGTTTTTGGCTTGCCACGCGAAGCCCCTTATGTACAGCGCATGGGCTTCTGGAACAATCGGCGTAGAAGGTTCGGCACGTGGAACATTCTAACCTCGAATCAGCATCACGGTTCTCGAATTTACCAGAACATCACATTAGAGTCGACAAAAATGTGAACGAAGGTCAGGCATGGAACCCTGGCGTTCTGCGTGGAAGTCGAGCGCGATAACCGTTAGGCCACAACTGCGCTGACTGCTTGGTCAGCTGCGCGCGCGGCATCCTCGGTAATCCTCAAGGTAGCAAACTGGCTCTCCACCTGAGCGAACCAGCTCTGTGAGTCCGCTGGCCAGTATCGAGGCGGGCGGAGGTGGATAGCTGATAGTTCTACAGCGGCACGCTCTCCGAAATTAGTAATGGCGAATGGAACTGGTTCCAGAGTATCTTGGTACAGTAGAGGATGGCCCTCGGAGTGGTGCGTGCCCCGGGTCTCCAAGTTGTGGTCGACAGGAAAACGTTTCTGAATTAGAGAACAAACAAAAACCTTTATTGTTACAAATTGGGAAAATACTGAACGAAAAAGCTTGTCCAATATGACCGTCCTGCTGCCAGTCTGGTCACCGCAGGTCCCGAGGTGTTCAGTCCGAGGTTTTGTTTGTCTGTCTCCGTAGCGCCCTGTATGGCATGGAAAGATCCATATCATCGGCGTGACTTGCCGCGCAAGACATGAGGCTGCCTAGCGCTTGGAGGCTACAAAGTCTCCTAAACATAGTGTCGTGCAAGTATTGATTTAAATTCAGAAAAAAAAATGAGGCCAGCCTCAAGATCTGTAATCACTAGGTCATATCTTCACGGAATCGTGTGGTAATCACTGCTCCGCGGATCAGAAGGCATATCAGAAAATATAGAAGTTGCTCAGCTTGGTACCCTCCGATAGATGAGCTGGCTTGGACAGCTGTGCTTAGAGCTCCCTTGTGAACGCGGAACTCTGCTACCAACGATGAAGAAGTTTCGCGTTAATCATCGACGGATGGCCGTAGTGCCGGCTTTCCTACACAGCTTTAGATTTTTTGCTCGTTAACTGACTGAATTGGGGGGATAGCGGTGCTGCGTGCGCCGACGCGCATAGAAAACAGGAAAGAAGAAGGTGGCAAAAACAAGGAAACATACGCCGGGGCGCGTGCAACGTCGGCGAAGCGACCTTATCAGTGGCTTCCCTGGGTGGCGCTGGATTCTTTGCTCCTCACGGTGCGGCGGAACGTGGATGACAGACGCGCAACTCTGGCTCCCACAGGCAGCCTATACAGAAACTCTAGCTGGCCTTGCTCTGCAAACGAGGCAGGGCTGGCACCGGGTGGCGCGGGCGAGTGCACGCGGTGAACGTGCAACGTGCACCAAGGAGAAAGCAGAATAGAGGAAATTAAGAATGGAGGAGGAACATCAGTGCCACGTATCATACCACAGTTTTTCGTTTTCTCGGATCGGTGCCACCATTTAGTGGTTCAACTAATGACTTGTTCAATATTTCTTGGGACTGGGGCAAATTGTTGTCAAACATTTTGCCCCAGTCAAACGAACGAAATGGACGAAAATAGGTATTTGTGTCTGCCATATTTCAGTTCACAAAGGCAGGTCGTGCTCACAAATCTAGAAAATTCGACCGTACAACTGATGATTTGAAATAGATTTTTCCGCGTACAGTGGAACATGAGGAACGACTACACTGTTATATAATTTCAATGTTTTGAAATTGCGTCTCTTATTCATTGTCAAACGAAACTATTTACTGTTTTTTTATATTTTGATATTTTTTACAGGGATGTTTTCTAATGACGGAACATCTGTGATTACAGTTTTGTGCATCTGTCTTTGATAACTATTGTGAACATTTGTATCTTTATACTCCTCATTTCGCTTCAATATTGCCTTCTTGGCACTGCCAGTTAAATAAAATCAAATACATAAAATATAGAAAATTAATAAAACAAATCTCAACACTTTTACTCAGGTGGACGCCCTACAATATGTGCAGCGCCGGAAGTCCCAATTTATGGGACTATCGCTGGCGTTGTCGTTTTCATTGGAAGTCATTTGGATCTACCCAGTCGGAAATAAGGACCCAACGCGCTTCGATATCGGAAAGCGGTGCAGGAGTCTTGACTTGCATTGGATTTCGACGGTAAGTGCCCAAATAAAAAAGGCGAACAAGAAATCCACCTTTTAACGAATGCGTAAAGTCTGTGAAGAACGGTTGGCATGTCCAATACACACTCGGCACTGAAGAGACCAGCAGAACCCAGCGACTGCCTGGCCGGGCAATAGGCAACACGTGGTGCTGCAATCGCGCATACACAGCGGGGTTGGCGGATGCTATCTTCGTGATGTGGTGGAGATCGGTCCACAGCAGCTCTTGCGAAAAAGAACTTTCGAACCACCACTTGTCTTAGGCCGCTTCCGGCCATGCATAACTGGGCACAAGGATGATTATTTTTGCTTACTCGCAGAGACCAGCGATATATATATATATATATATATATATATATATATATATATATATATATATATATATTAACGTCACTAGTTGTTTAAGCGTATTGAACCTTTTTGTTAATAAAACTGATTTGATTTTGATTTGATATGAAACGCTAAATTGCCAATTGTATCAAATTAAAAAAAATATATTGTAATTTTATTTGGCATTGATCACAGCCTGTTGAGAACCTCCGAGATGGAAAGGAGGGAACGGCCCGAGTAATTCCGCTCTCACTAAACTCGTGAAAACGCAACGCCTTGGTGTGATCATTTTACCGCTCCGGCCGTCGATCGCTTGTGCCAATATCTTTTAGTGGTTACTGTACTTTCCCAATCAGTATATGAGAACTCAGAATCCCGTTGGAAGGTCGCTAACAGAGCCATCTGGCGGCCTGGCGTGGAACCGCGGTGACGCGGATGCGCTGATCTTGCGAACCGGACCGTTAGACCAATCCGTTAGTACGGTGGCTGGAACGCCTCTCCTATTGGTGTGCTTCGTCACTCAGGTGTAACACAATTTTCTTTGACATGACAAAGGCATTTGATGAGGTGTAACGCCAGATACTTTTGATGGAATTGAAAGAATATGGGTTACGCTCATTGTATTGCGCATGTTTTGGAAGCTATCGTGATAGTCGCCAAAATTAATTTGCATTTTCAGACTGCGTGTCTGAGCCATTCGCATATTTATCTGGCGTATCACAAGGTTCTAACCTAGTCCCGTTTTTGTTTTTGGTATTTGTAAACGATTTATCTTTGTATATTAGGAACTCAAAAATGCTAGTTTTCGCCGATGATTCCAAATTGTTTCGTAAGGTAGACAATGAGATTGACTGCTTATTGGTACAAAATGACATTAGCTTTGTTGAGCAATGTTGTTTGATTAATAGGCTGCAACTGAACCTACAAAGACGATGGTAATGTCACTTGACTACAGAAGAATGAGAGCATAGTTTTCATTTTTTTTCTTTTTAATGAACAAAAAGGTGAGTACTTCACGTGCATGATCTTGACGTTTTCGTAGTATCTAGATTAGGTACTCGTCTACATGTTTCACGCATTCTTAAGCAAGGTCTACGCAACCTTGGTGTCATTTCGCGGTTTACGAGAACAATTCGTAATTCCGAATGTCATTTAGGCCTATATAGTTCACGTGTTATATCGCTCCTTGAATTCTCTTGGTGGTATGAAACTCTGTCGCGGTCTCACAAAATAATTTAATAGAAAATGTACAACATAAATTTATACGAATTTTGTAGCATAGGCACATTGGCTGACGCCTCTTTTACGGTACAAAATCTACTGGCGGACTTTGATCTGTTGTCGCTGCACGATCGAAGGTTTCAAAGAGATATGTTATTGCCTGTGGAAAGTTGTGCACAAGAAGATTATAGATTCAAATATGGCGGTGGCAAGACTACGATGAAACGGAGATGTTTGCTCCTATATTCGCCGAGAGCGTAAAAACGCAGAACGGAACTCACGTGATCCCATTTCTTGCTGCGAGAATTGTTCTAGGTCGTTCTTATCGGCGCAGTATTCATTAGCTGCGTGGCAATAAGAAGTAGCGCGGGATTTCAAATCTCCGGACTCCCATAAAGGGACCTTGAAGTGATTTTTCAACTTCTTGATCCTTAGCTTTTATCTTCAAATCAAAAACTAAACAAGAAATCACGCATTCGTGATGTGCTCGTGCATGGGTGAGATGTCTCCAAGCTTTCACCTGGTTTTTTAAGCAAACCATAAGGCTTGTCACACGTGAGTGAGGATAAGTGTCGTCACGGAATTCATTGGCCACGAACGGGTATCCAAATCTTCATCGACGGTATTGATTGTTGAGGAGCGCGTACGTCCGAGTGACGCGGTGCTCTTGTTCAATGCTTGAGATGGAGGCCGCTACCGTATTTTGGGTGCCGAGGATGCATAACAATGAAAAGGCCGAGAGCTTTCGAAGGAAAAAATAAAACGAAATGGTCCGCAAGATTTTCAAATTTAGGCACCAAAAGTGCATGGCATTTTACTTTGTATCTTCTTTATTTTCGGCCCAGTAAACGATTATGTGAATGAGTAAAATGCTCCGATATCGAAAATTGATTTTCCCCAAAACCAAAATGATATCCATGGCCCCTTTTTGCTGTCAAATATATAGGCTACGCTCTTGTTGCCCTAAGCCCGCTGCCTGTCCGCGCGGGCGCAAATGATTTTTCCAGACAATATTTTTTATTTGGTTGGTACAACCACTCGCGAAATATTCCAGTAGTAGCTTCTGGCGTCTATCACAATTCACGAGCAGTGCGATGTTGTTTTTGTGTGCACTTTTTTGTGAGTTTTGGCAGTGTGCGCTGGGATAACGAAGCAGAATTCCGATTTATTAATTCTCGCAACGAGAGACCACGATACATTTTCGCAAGGACAGCCAGCAATGCATAATTTAAGTGCATGAATCGAGCGCAAACAATCGACTATTTTCGATGCCTTCCGCAAAATAACTTAAATGAACGAAAGCTCACTTATATTCATACGCGCGAGTTCAAACAACCCCGACAGCTGACGTCATCAAAATACCTTTTCTTACATAAACACGACACGCAGTGACGAAACGTCGAAGCACCATTGGCGAATAGAAGATAGGTTGCGCTACATATGCTCTGCCTGCTCCGTGAGTCGGGCGAGTCGCGCGGGAGAGAGGAGGGGTAGCGCAGCGTCCCTTGTGGACGCCAACCGGAGTTTGAGCGTTTGCAGCTGAGTAAAGAGGGCCGGGGCGTGCGCAAAACTCTTCTTCAATAGAGTCCATCGATGGATTTGCTCGTGTCCCGAGGAGCTACTAAGACCACCTTTCTAAAACGCAGCTTTGCCGAAAGAGCGCCGACTTCAAATTTGACCTCATTTCCGACGTTCGGGTGATGCGCGCCATCCACCCAAGCCACAACTATGCCGCGATGTACGAGAGCAACGATACCATCGCCTGGAAAGTGAGTGCGAAAATCCGAATTCTCTACAACTTAAAGCCCGACCTACACGATCGTCTTCTGCCTGGAAGAAAACCGGTTCCCAGTTTCCTTCTCTCCATTCTCCCTCGCTTTCTTTCTCCCTTCCTCTCGACGCCCGAGCGAGTCTCTGAACGACTCCGGGAGAGAGAAGGAAAGTCTCCCTCTTTCTAGAATGGAAAGGAGGAATCGAGGGAGAGTTTCCTCCTTTCTGCTTGTTGGTCGGCCTTTAGGAAAGGCAGTGCGTGACATTTTGACGTGCATCTTATTGGCGCCGCCATGACATGGCGGCGTGAGAACTTAAAAAAAGGCGTGAGCAAAACGAGGAAGTTCCTTTGTTTCTTAAGCTTGCTAGAGGTAAATAACATTTCACTAATTTTAAATGTTGATTTTATTCTGTGCCATTCGAAGCTTGAGTTGGCTGGTTGCAAAGTTCTCAATTCAATGCTTTCGTTTGCCATGCATTTGCGAAAATACTGCAAAACCAGGTGAGCCCATCGTGAAAGTTAAATAAAATGATGAGCTATTCCACTCTGTGAAGGTGAATGACCAGCGAAGCTGTTTAGCACAGGACACAGACGTGACGCATAATTTTGAACAAAGGCACGAACTATCGCCGACACGCGCGACGGGAGCGCAACCCCGGGAGAGCGAAAGAAAGGGAACTACGTACTAAGCGCTTGGAACGACGACAAAGATGGGCGGTGCGAGCGTAGACATGGCGGACGCGGGTCGTTCAGTGGCAAATCTTTGGAAAAAACTTTGTTATCTACCTGAGAGTCTACTGATCTTGAAAATAATGCATATTGATAGCTAATCTACTGAAAATGCACATCCAAGTGATGAGACGTATAAGCCTTTGAATAAAATGAAGCTATTCTGCATCATTTTCGGAAGTTTAGTTTTTGTTAACGAAGACAAAATATCCACGGTACCCTAGCCATAAACAGCTTCGCTGAAAAAACGAATTGACTCAGCAATGCACGCAGTTTATTTAAACGGGTCACCTCCCATAGTGGAGGCATATTCGGTAAATCAAAAAAAAAACAATAGGGGATAACAATGGAAGCGGGCTTATTTTGGCATTAAGTTAGTTTAGTTACTACCTAATATTTTAGTCGGCACATCATAATATACAATTCTCTGTAGGCGCATATTTCATCTCGGTACTTTGATTTAAACGATATAAAACGATTACTGAGTTTTTTTCTCTTTTTAGCAGATGTCCTTGTCAACCCGTGTCTCGAAAAAGAGGACCTGCCAAAAGTTTATACCGAGAAAATATTTGTTTTTGTTCACGAACAAATATTAGGTCAAACTATGTCTTTTTTCAATTGGTGAAGTTTTGCATGGGAACGGCCAACCTTCTGGGACACTGCGTAGAATAAAAGTTTCTCGAGGAGATATAAAATTGCAAATTAATTTGCGTTTCGTGGAACCTATTAAATTGCAGTCCTTAGCAACATTACAATATTTTGACAAGGGCAGCAGACTTTATTATCGATTTGTGATTGTGGCCCTTAAAATTGAATTGAAAAAAAAACGTGGAACCTAAAAAAAATCATATGCGTTCAAAAGTTAAATTATTCCTTACAGGTATTTTATGATTGTCATCTAATAAAATGTCCCCGGAGATAGTGAGTTTAGTTGATATTCTCATTTTCGTGCACGCGCCGAGGCGCTGATGTCCAAGAAAGTTGTAGATGGGCATGTGGAAATTCTTGATCCTTGGATCAGAAGCCCCTGTTGCAAATAAAAGCAACCCAGATTGGCATCCTTCGAGAAATGAGCTGGATGTGCTAGCTGCGTGTGCTTAACAGCCGACCAAACTGGGCAGAGCTGGCAGTGCATGATCAGAATCAGAATCAGTTTTATTTCGTCTATATGTACAGACGACAAGCCAACATGGGCAAAAAGCCAACACATGTTGGCTTGACTGGGCCCCACCTCCGTTTTCTTGGAAGAGGCGGATAAGCCAATTGTCACAAAATGTGAACAAAATCGATAATCATGCAGCAGGAAGAGGAGTGAGAAAAGCATGTAGACATTTGTAACCTGGAAATATAACACTGATATCATAGGGCACTAGACAAAAATAAGTGAGATACAGAAACATACTTTTGATGGCACGAGGTGTTAGTGTTTACATGGTGAAGTTGTTGCTTCTTAGATTGTTCAATAATGATGGGAGGTGGTGTCTTAACATCTGTGTTTCATAGTTTCTTCTGGTGTATGGTACCTTCCAGACATCATTATTGCGAGTAGAATAAAAATTTATACTTCGTGCTAGACCAGCGATCTCTTGAAATAAAGGATTGTTCAGTTTAATGCTCGCTCTGTATCTTAAAATTAATGTGTAGTCCTACTGTTCCGTAACTGGAATGATATGCAGAGTCTTAAAAAGGTGCTGTGTATAAGAATCATTTTAATGAGAGACATAAAGATAGTTTATGTTTTTGATGTTGTGGTTCCCCAAACCAAATGACAATAATTTAGATGTGAAGAAAATACTGAGTTGTATTTTTATAAAGCAAATAAAACGTAAAGGTCGGGTTTACAAAAAAAATATAGAACAAATCGTCCGATCTCTTAGAACAAAAACTTGAGGAAATAACCGTAAATCTTAAAAAAGATATCCAAGAAAGCAAACTAATTTTCTACGAGTCTTTTGAAAACAAATTAAGAAATGATCCTACTGAATTCTGGAAATTCGTTCAAGCAAATAAAAACAAGGATACTTCAATTCCTGGTTTATTGAAGGATGGCAACTTAGTGAACAGTGATATTTAAAAAGCGGAATGTTTTAAAACATACTTTAAATCAGTTTTTCACCCCGCGCTTTTAGAAGCATTCCTTCTGTGTATGATAGAATAGCAAGAACTGTTATGCCAGAAGTGATAATAGAAATGGACGGGAATATAGCACTTCTAAGAGACCTAGATACTTCAAAGGCATATGGACCAGGTGAGCTCTCGCCGGTAATTTTCCACAATTGTAGGGAGGAAATTGCAAGATGCCTACATATGAATTTTACCAAATCACTAACAACTGGCATAATTCCCGATGATTGGAAAAAAGCAAACGTAACTCCAATTTTTAAGTCAGGGTCAAGAAATCTTGTTGAAAACTACCGCCCGGTGTCTCTGACATGTGTTGCGTGCAAACTCTTAGAGCATATAATATATAGCTCAATATATAACGTTTTAAGTTCCAGTAATTTTTTTCTCCCTCCCAACATGGTTTCCGTGTTAATTATTCGTGTGTAACTCAGCTAGCTGAATTTACACATTACCTTTCAAACGCCATTGACAACAAAAAACGAGTAGATTGTGTATTCTTGGATTTCTGTAAGGCGTTTGACACGGTGCCACATCATTTGTTATTGAATAAGCTTACATTAATAAGAATTAATGAAAATATTATAAATTGGGTTGCTGTGTACTTATCTGAGCAAGAACAAAGTGTTGTACTATATGGTCAAAAATCTTCACCTGTACTTGTAACCTCAGGGGTGCCTCAGGGAAGTGTACTGGGACCTTTGTTATTTGTTATATTTATTAACGACATTTGCGAGGGGATACAGTCAAATATCAAGTTATTTGCGGATGATTGTGTATTATACAGAGTTATAGAAAATGACGCAGACGTCTGTGTGATGCAAAAAGATTTAGGAATGTTAGAACGCTGGTGCGATCATTGGGAAATGGGCTTGAATATAAAAAAGTGCAAATACATGTGTTTTTCTCGATCTATTGTTAGCACGGCTACATATAAGATAAAAAATTATGAACTTGAGTGGGTAGATAAACACAGGTATTTGGGAGTTAATTTTTCAAATAACCTAAAATGGAATGACCACCTAGATAATATTGAAGCAAAGGAAAGTAATATGTTATTTTTTATTCGGAGGAATTTTAAGAATACATCTCGTAGCGTAAGACAAACATTATATTTTTCTTTTATCAGACCAATTTTGGAGTATGCCTGTGTTATCTGGGATCCGCCTCAGTGTTACCTCGCGAGTAAGTTAGAGCGAATTCAAAATCAGGCATTAAGGTTTGTCACAGGCGATTATAGTCCGTACTCGAGCTGTACAGAAATGAAGAACAGACTGGGTTGGGACCTTCTTAGACTTCGGAGAAAGTGTTTGCGGTTAAAATTCTTTCACAATATATATCGCGGGGAAACAGGCATTGAAAAGGGTCTTTACATTCTCGAACCACACCATGTATCTTCAATGCGGAATCATTCTAAGACGGCGGCAGAGTATCGTTATCGTACTGACTGTTTGTGTTATTCATTTTTTGTTCAAACCGCCCGGGAGTGTAATGCCCTTCCGGAAGAACTGATAGCTGTTATCAATAATGACGTCTTTTATAACAGACTGCAGAGAAGCATGCTCAAGTGAAAATGTAGCACTGAATGGTTGTCGATTGCATTACTGAAAATGTATTTTGAATGCGTTCTTCTTTTGTTTCCCCCTGCATAATGCCTAACGGCGCAGCAGGTATTTGTGTAAATAAATAAAATATACAACTGTATTTTCTTCACATCAAAATTAAATTTAAATATGAAGTTAAATGTTTACTGGGAGGTCGAAGCGAAATCTGTTAAGAATGCCAACGGCTTTCTAAATCTTGCGAATGAGACTTTGAATGTGAAAATCCCATGACAGATTTTCTTCAAAAATTACGCCTAGGGTTTTAGTACTATGTACTATCTCAATGATGGAGGGCCCATGAACAAGGTTGTAGTCGAAAACCATAGACTTATTCCTCGGTTTAAAGAGAACTGCCTTAGTTTTGAAAGTGTTAATAGAGAGTGAATTTACAGAGCTCCATCTGTGAAGCGAGTCAAAAGTACGATTTGTGACCTGCAGAAGTTTTCCTTATCTTGAGCTGAAAAAAAAATAAACTAGTGTCATCGGCATACGTAACAAATGTTGCCTCCGTAAAAATTTTGACAATATCATTGATATGTATTTATTAAAAATAAAGGAGGATTCGAACGAGAGCACGTGATGAACGTGCAACGTGCACGGTGGATTAACTGAAAGGAAGACATTTTAAGAGCGGAGGAGGATCTTTGATGGCACGAGCCATACCACAGTTTGTCGGTCACACGGATACGTGTCGCCATCTATGCGTTGAATTTGAAGATTCTTTGGGATGACTGCCGTGGGGCGTGAGCCTTAAAGATGCCCTTTAATGATTCTTAAGATTACAAAAATAAGCATACCGTTTTAGCTCCGTGGACGTATTATAAAAATTCATTAATTGAAGGATTGTAGCGAAGCGATTGGCCAGTTAGGTGCGAGTCAGGTTCATGGCTGCTGCACCTTGGACGGGTACGCATCGTCGCCATAGCCCCTTGCATCGTCCTATAGACGCTTTAAACACGCGCCAAATTGAGCCGCCGTGGCCGGCCTTCTCATGTCTTACCGAGGTGCCGAGCCACTGAAGCGGGCGTTGAGGAGCCTCAACAAGGAACTATGCTGGGGACAAGGACACAGCAGCACCTAAAGTGGCAATAACCTCTCCTGCTGTGGCAATGATGAAGTGAAGCGAACGAAATAAGAGGAAACAAAAAATGAAGGTCGGTTATGGCGGCGCCCATGCACCGCTGCCTGAAAGCGTCTATACTCCGTTTCACGATAAGTTGGCGAACAGTGGAGGCTAAAGGCCTGACCACACTAGCGTGAACGGCACCGCCGTCCGGCGTCCCAACATGAGGAGTCCACATTGGCCTCCGTTTTGCGGGCGTCACGTGACAGCACTGGATCTCGCGATCGCGCCTCCCGTCGGATTTCCCGCTCTTTCGTCGTCTGCTCTTCGTTAGATTCTTCCGTTTCGGCTCTCATCTTTCGCATATATCAGCATCGAAACCGCACTCGCTGCCTACATGGTAGGAGTCCATGATGACCTGGTGATCAGCGTGAATGTGATTATCCTAGCCTGCTCGTTGATCTTGCGACGTCGCCGCGCTCTGAAGGGAAGGAGGCGCAGGTTTTGGGTCCGGCCGAGTTGGTTCTACCGAAACACCGAAGGACAGGTCAGTGCTTTGTTGCCCCGGCCGCCGGCGCGCCAGAGATGAAGGCTACTTTCGAAAGTGTCACCAAATCAACACAACATCCGTCACAACACAGACGACATGCAACAAGTGCCACGGAGAAACTCACTTGTAATTCCGAATTCCTCTTCAAAAAATTTCCCAGCGGTTGTTCTTAGCGTCATTATCTAGGTGGTCTGGCTGCGTCTTGTCATATAAAAAGGGAAACAGTCGCACAGTTTCAATGAACCGCTCCGTTGCGGAAGGCATCGGGGGAAATAGGGATAGCAGACGACACGAAACACGTCCTTCGGAACGTGGAAGACGCGCGGCGGCGGACCGGTTTGAGCGTTGCCATGGCATCGCGACGTCACTATCTACGCCACCTCCCATTGGCTCCTCTCTTCGGCGGCGAGCGGCGGCGCGCTCTGAACCGTGCAAGGAGCGGTTGACTGTGCGGCGCCGGACGTCGCGCCGCTGAAGCCGAAAACTGGTTTCGGTCGGCAACCGGCAGCACCGACCGTCGCGCCGCAGGCCTCCGCGACGCCAATGTGGCCGTGCCTTAAGACCCCCGAGATCCAATAAGAGCGTCGGAGCACTGCACGTGACAACTCTGGAAGTTCGACACAAATGCTCCGGAGGCGTGGTTTCACGTGCTTGGCTGGGACGCTCTCACTGGTTCTCGGGGACCTCAGCCTCCAGAGTTCGCAAAGTTATCCTGAAACGGAGTATAGAATCAGGCTCCGAATGCGATCGTGCCAACGTCGTCCACTACGCCGCGCTTACAAAAGTCCGACCAGACTGATTCCAGCGCGGTCTATGTGGGCTCTGATCCATATTCTTTTTCTTCTTCCGCTGATCGGTACCAACGGGACCGCTGCAGTCGAAGTAGCGAATCGGGGCAGGGTTTAGCTACATCGTGTTAGGCTTATAAAAAATGAAATACGTTTACAACTTTCTGTAACGCCGAGTTCGAGCGCAGCTCTAGAGGAAGAAGAGGGGACGGTACTGAGGGAGGGTATGCCCGTCCTCCTCATCCGTACCCTCTGACCTCTTTCACGCGCGAAGCGCGCATCGTCACGTGACGTTTTAATGCGGTGCCGAAACATCACGTGACGTTTCGTCATGGTGACGTTTCGGCACGAGTGCCGATTCGGCGCGGTGCATTATGGGACGTTTCCTATAATGCACCACGTGGTTACGCCTAATGCCTCGTTCACACTCGCGAACCGGCGGCAGGATCCGCGAGAATTCTGACGCCCGGCGACGAAAGCAGGCAGAATTTCCGGCGGAGAACAAGATCGCTCTAAGACCACTTTTCAACGCCGGAAAAAAGTTTTCTCTCGCCGTAAGCCAATCAGAACGCACGGGGGAAGCGGCTCTTGCTGACGTCAGATCTCCGCTGACGAGCTGGCGACAAAAACGACGAGATAACGACGAGACGCGCGCGGGCAAGGAGGAGGTTTGAGAGCTCTCGTCAGCTCTCGTCTGTTCGAAAAACGGCGAGACGCTTGCGCCGCGCACTTAGCACGTGGCCACAAATCTGAACGGCCCGATCTTTTTCGGCGAGCGAATCCAGTCGGCGGCGAGTGCGCATTTCGTAAATCTGAACGAGCCATAAAGTGATGGCGACGCCGACGCCGCTCAAGCCGGAAACGGGTGCCTAAGAGTTGGGCTCTAAAGATAAGAAAATTATATGAATAACGATTCGAAAGAATCATTTATTGTCTCCCAAACGTAACACAAATGTCGGAGGAAAAAGATCACAGTGCTGCGACCGTCGAAGTCGCTGTGCACGAATCCGCCGGCCAGCTTTTGTTAGCAACGAATCGACACTTGGCAGTTTTTGTTCTCAGCGGGAACGGCTGCCCGCGTCGTACATCTAGCACATGATCATACACAGCTTATACGCGAGCTAGTCCTCAATTCGAATTAAGTCTACCTTTGGATGGTCGTCCAGCTTTAAACTTTTGCCGGCATTTCGGGCAAGCGAGTCCGGCTCATTAGGCCTACGAAGGATCTCGGGTAACGAGAGCAGCACGCACGGACTCGTCCCATCAAGCGCAACTGTTGTGGTAACAAACACAAAACAAAAACACGAGGGCACCAAACTGACCGGTGAGAAGAGCTGGCAAGAGCAGCAGATTCATATTTCAGAGATAAGCGTCCCACTGGTTCCGTTTTCCGGCGTCCCGAACAGGGCTGATGGGGCGCATGCGCGAGGGCCGGAGAAAATGTCCGCTGCTTCCGCCGCCACCAAGCTAAAAGTAAAATGTCTTGACATGCTTTTTTCATGTTTTTTTCAGAATCTTTTTTTTTATTGTTTAGACAAACACGACTTTTTGATAGAACAACGAAACTTCACGGTGTGGTACACGTTATTTAGCCTACATACAATAAATTTTCATTGTTTGTGCCAATGCTGCCAATCACAAAGTCGACCATGCGACTTCACCAACTTGCCGCCAGTTGCGCGCTTTGAACACACTGGGGTGGCTCCAAACGTTGCGCTGTTTTTGCCTGAACGAGTTAAAATATCACGTGCTAATATTTCGTTGCTAATGCTTGTTCCTTGAGTAGCCTGACCTACTATTGAAGCAATAACAAAAAACTAATGTCTGCAGAAGCTCAAACAGCGCTAGTGCTGACTGCTGGGCTAGTTGCTGCTGAATTTGTGAATACATAATAAGAATCGAAGTGAAGGACAGACGGAAGAGAAGAGATTTGCAGATTTCACAAATATGCATTTCTGAATGGATTTGCCGTTCTCAAGCCCAAGCACTCGAATGCCTTTTGGCATGCGTATTGTTTGTAATTTGATGCGCATTTTTGAATGAACTCATATTATTATTATTATTATTATTATTATTATTATTATTATATTATTGTGTTTTTGAGTGGTTTTGTGTTTTTTGTATTTTTGTTAATTGGTGAGCTGCACCAAGTGTGCCAGCACCAAAACCGCGAAGTTGTTCCTGGACACTCTAATAAATATTGATTGATTGATTGATTATTATTATTATTATTATCATCAATATTATTATGTATATTATTATTATCATTTTTATTATTATAGAAGTGGTCTTCCAAAGAGGGAAGTTGAATTTAAAATTTGCTGAAAACAAAATAAGAACCTTTTAAACCTTGATCGCAAGGCGCACTGTGACTTGGTAGACTCAAATCTAGTTAAAAATCCCACAAAAATCTGGAGGTACGCTAAATCCCGCTTGGGGTAGACTACTGAGTCCGAAATCGTATTGAATCAGCATTGCAACAGTGCGAAGGGCATGTCTGAGTTGTTTGCGGATCACTTTGCGTCAGTGTACAATAAGAATAATAACTGCTCCTCAACTATATATCCTCACTGGGATGGGTTTGGTGACACTTTCGGTTCTGTTGTTTTCGATGAGGAATGTGTTAGATTATGTATTAAGAAAATGAGACCCAAATTGTCTGGAGGTCATGACGGGATACCCGCTGCAATTGTCAAGGGTTATCTGAAGTATTTACGGCTATACTGTGCACAATATTTAATAATTCCTTGACGTCAGAAATATTCCCTGGCGACTGGAAAGTTCCAGTGGTTGTTCCAGTCCTGAAATCTGGAAATAGTGGTGACGTTCTTAATTACAGACCGATTTCTCTTTTCTAATCTTTTTCCAAATTCTTTGAAGTGGTCATCAATCGATTGCTCTCCATCAAGTTTCGTAGTATAATCATTCCTAATCAGCATGGCTTTATGTGCGGCAAATCGACATCCACCAATCTCGTATGTTTTACGTTTGCTGCATCTGAAGTAGTTTGCAATAGGGGTGAGCATGACGTTTCTTATTACGACTTGAGTTAGGCCTTTTACGTAGACATGCACAACATCCCCTTATACAAGCTTTCCTCTTACGGAGTATGTGGCTCGGAATAAAATTTGCTAAAAAGCAATTTGTCCAATAGGCAAGCGTACGTCCGTGTCAACAATACTACCTGGTCCTTGTACAAGGCAAGCTCTGGAGGACATCAGAGATCTGTCTTGGGCCCCCTGCTTTTGAATCGTTTTCTTGTAAATGATGTCTTTCAGGTTATCTCAAACTCTTCATTTCTGCAGTGCGCTGATTATATAAAACTTTACAAAACAATATCGACCTTAGAGGATTGCATCACGCTTCAGAACGATGCATATTCCTTCGGTCATTGGTGTTTTATACAATGACCTTCGTTTGAATCATTCTAAAACAAAAGTAATGGCATATTCTCGCAAAATCCCATGATATATTTTCCATATACTTATCATGGCGAACTGCTGTCACATGTAAGTGAACTGAGGGACCTTGGTGTTGCTTTGACTCGACCCTTAGATTTGACACTCACGTTACCAATGTGGTTCAGTCGGCTTTGCGCACGTTAGGTGCCGTGTCTCGCGTAACGGAGGAATTCAAAAAGCCCGTCCGTTTTTTTAACGCTGTACTGTTGCTTAGTTAAATCCCAGCAAAGAATACGCCTTGGTTGTTTGGAACGGCATTTCCAAAACTAACATTTTATCTGTCGAGCGAGTCGAAAACAAATTTATTTTTATCTTTAAATATCGTTACCTTGAGAAAGGTGCTCCTTGTTTAAACGTTGGAGGTAACGCGCAATTCGTCAACTTGTTGAGCCTGCAGCAGCGTCGGGTGAAGGTGTTGTTTTTGTTTAAGACCCTGGACGGTCCGATTAACTCTCCCAGCCTTCTGTTCGAACTGAGCCTTAGAGTTCCACGTGTGCCTACATGGCTTCAATCGTCTTTTTATATGGCTCGACGTTTTAGCCACTTAAACCCTATCCAAATCATTGGCTGAGTGTTTTAACTGTTACTTTGATACACTTGATATTTTTAACTCAGGCGAGCTAGTTCGGAAACGCTGTTCGAATCTTCCTCTTGCAAGAAAATGGCTGTTGAGTTAAAGGGTTGATGTTTCCCAGTACAATAACCAGTATTTGTTTTTGCTCTCACACTTGGTGATGTATTTTATTTATTTATTTCATTAACCTCAGGGCCCATCGGGCGTTAAACCTTAAGCACTTAAATCCGATTCAAAGATCGGCTGAGTGTTATACCGCAACTCTGATATAATTGATATTTTAGCTCATGCGGAAGCATGTTCGGAAACGCTGTTCGAAACTTCCTCTTGAAAAAAAAGGGCTGATGAGTTGGAGGGTTGGTGTTTGTCAGTACTATATCCAAGTATTTGCTTTTTGCTCTCACACCTGGTAATGTCTCTGTTTTGTGCTTTTGATTTCCCTTGCTGATTTGATTGTCTTTTGTACTTGTTAATATTTTTATTTTCAGACTAATGAACTACGTTCCCCTCCTGCACTCGTGTGTATGTGTGTGTTTTTGCTAGTTTTTTTAAGTGTGCCGGCACTAGCACCGATTGGTTGTTCCTAGAACACTATAATTAACACTGATATATTAATTGATTGAATATTACTATTATTATTATTATTATTATTATTAACTCGAGCGCAGTAGATCCATGTTCCTCTCCCTTTGTCCTTGTTTCGAGCGCTATACTTCTTCGCACAGGCCAAGCTAAGATCTTAAAAATAATTAGCTTCACGGATAAAGTCAAGACTAAGATACAATCAAGACAAGAGCTACAATCAAACTGATTGTTTAAGGTGCGAGAAAAAAAAGACAATAAGGACAAGAGCTAAAATTATCTGATTGTTTTAGGCGTGAGAAAAAAAGACAAGAAGGAAGTGATATATAATTTGATTCAAATATGGAAATGAAGGATGTTAGTTTGAAAAAAAAAACATTGCTAAACTAAACGACGAAGGTTTGTATAAAAATTATTTTAACAAATAAATAATTACGAAGAACATATAAAGAAAAAACCAAAAAAGTGGTTGGGTTAAAAAATATGAGATATCGCATTTTGTTCACAGATAGTAGCTGCAGGCGGTGTGCTGATGCACATGTGTCCTTGCTCAATGGCGGTTTTTTCCTCATAGACCTCTCTGGTTCTTTTGCTATGAACGTAATTGAGGAGGTTAGTCTGGTCAAACATAGGGAAACAGTTTCTGAATCTGACGCGTATAGTTCGGCGTTTCGATGGTGGCGATTGTAGAGAAAGGTCATGCTCTAGCAGCCTTACATTAATGCAGCGGCCAGGATGACCAAGATGCATTCTCCCGCAACAGCACATGATCTCGCACACGATGTTGACGTTGCAGTTGGCGTATTTATGTGCACGAAAAACATCGGTCATGACGTTCATTTGGTGATTTATGCGCTAATTACTTTCACGGTGTCTATCCACCTAGCCCAACAGGGAATTTTGACGATCCAATGGAGCCAATGTAAGCAGAGAGAAAACTGCGCCGTCAAGGCGCTCATTGTCTTTGTGCGTTTGTTATCAGCGAATCAACCAATCACGCACAGCAAATGGGACACTGTGCTTCTTGCATTGCGTGATTGGTTCATCCGGAGATAAGATACCCACAAAGACCACGAGGGCCATGAAGATGCACTTTTGACGAGGCTTGATTGGCTCCAACGTGTCAAAGCCTCGGCTGCCGTCGGACTTCAAATAAATCGAACTATAGCACGCATACTCAAGGGCTTTTCATATTCGCACTCCTGGGTCGTGATTGGTTCTTGGGCGTCTTTATTGTCTAATGCTGATTTCTGTTTCGCTGCAGAGAGATACATAGATGCCCGGGACTCGCCACGTGGCTACTCCCTCATTTAACGCCACTTGACTAGAGGCCACATGACGTCATCCAGTAACCAGAATGTATCCGCTAAATGTTGCGGGGAATTCGGCACCGCACAATTTGAGGTCACGTGACATGGATCCGAAGCGTCAATGGTTTTGTCAAATTCGGCGAACGAATTGAATTTACGTGGCAATAATTTGGCCGATATGCTCTGCGGTAAAATTAACGTGGCGCCTTTTTTGACGTTTCCTTCATGAAATTCGACTGATAAGGCTCATTCTGTGCTTTAGAAGTTTAAAACAAACGAAATTCCAGTTCTAAGTTTTGCTTTGCCTAGTATTTGTGCCTGCGTAGGAGTGTCTCATTCCAGTGAACTTTTTATTCCTTTCAGATATGTTCTAGCTCGAAATCGCTTCCTACGATTCCACTCGGCGTAGCCTTATTTGGGCTTGAATCTGAAGACAGATTCAACAAGTGTGCAAGTGAGGGGTGATGCCATACGCTGCTGGATACTGGCGTGCAAATTCAGTCTATTTGTACATGAAGAACGTGATTAGGGATCCCGGTTTCCTGATCAAGATGCCGCCATGCTGACGAAGCGTGAACCGCACAAATACACGTAATAAAATTTGCAATCGAACAGAAGAAGTGATTTGCCATGAACAGCTAGCCGCTAATGCGTTTCAAAAGACGAGCTTTAGGAAATTTGATCTAGTCAATCTGGTTTTGAAAATTTGCTTTGAGAGCTTCGGTTTCCACAGCATACTTGTAACCAACGTGCCGGGTCAATGTCCCTCGCCCCTCGCCGTTGCCGTGCCGTCTGCGACCCTCCGTCTGCTCTGCCAACACCACCTAGAATAATCAAAGGCCGTGCAATATAATTTTGACATCATCACTCATCACACTGATCTAATACAATCTGTACACAAGTACTACGTCAGCGTTCCGCTGCGCCTCGTATCCCATCAACTTGTCAAAGGGACGCCGGGCAGCAGGCTCGGGTGCGATTGCTTCTCCATCCTACTTGTCTTATCTCAACGCAGGAACTGCAGGAAGTCCGGCTGGCCTTAAATTATTCCTGGTGGTGTTAACTCTACTCACAGCGGCACGCTTGCCACCTCCGCCTCTCGAGCAGAGGAATAATCTCACGCGTTCTTTTTATGTTTGAAGAAGGGACAGAGGAGAGAGAGCCGTGTATACTCGCCGGAAAATTTATCCATCTTATCTTATTTAACTCATCCTTATCGTGTGGTCAATTTTCCGAAAATATGAAAAGAGGTAAAGTATCAATTATCTTCAAGGAGGTATATTAAACATTCTTAACAATTGTAGACCTATATTTGTTCTTTCTCTTTTCTCAAAGGGACTCGAAACACTTTTTTAAGCGTCTCGAAAATCTTTTTGTGAAGCATTCTGTACTAACAAACTTTCAATATGGTTTCCAAGGAGACAAATCTACAGAATCAACTTGATGACTACAAAAATGAATTATATCGCAAAATATTGAAAGAAAACTTTTAATACTTCATTTTTTGATTGATTTTAGTGAAGCTTTTGCCCGCCTTAATCACGAAACCTTGCTTGTAATACTGAATAAATATAGCGTTCGCGGCATACCATTTATGCTGTTAAAATCGTATTTGTGTAATCGCGAGCAGGTGTAAATATTGCCGGTCATCAATCTTCGTTTTTGAGCATTGTATGTGGTGTTCCGTAGGAAAGCAGCCTATGACCTTTATTATTTAATGTTTACATAAATGACATTGTTAATTTGGATGATCAAACTCAGTTTATAATTTATGCGGATGATATCAGCAGCTTTTTTCCTACTGTTGACGATGATAGAGTTTTTGAAACTTTTTGTTTCGTCAAAAGTAAATGGATAAAAAACACATTAAAGTCTAAAGCAATTCTACTGAGACCAGTAAATAAGTTGATAACTGTTACTTGTACCCTAAAACTCGGAGCCACGGGAACTGAATTTGTCCCTGAATATAAAACACTAGGTGTATATTTTTCTGTAGATATGTCATAAACCTTTCATATTAATTATTTAATTAAACAGTTTTCACATGTAGTTGGTGTCATCGCCAGGTGCCACAATTTCTTACCAACCAATATTAAACTGAAGATGTATTACGCCTTGTTTAACTCCCCCTTAAACTACCGTCATTTGGTTTGGAAATAGACGACTAAAACAAACTTACCTAAAATTATTTTGCTTAAAAAAAATTGCGTTATATTGCCAACCTCCCGTATAATTATTCTTCAGAACATTTATTTTCTTAACATAATGTAATTCGCATCGAAAACATGCATAAATATGATTTACTTTATACCATTCGTTTTTCATCTGAAACATTTATAAATTTCTTGTCTAGTATAACCGAAATAAGAAGGTATGAATGTATTATGAGTATTCGTCACCCGGAGAGGAATGGTCCCCCGAAGCTGTACAATTTATAACTTACAATCTTTTCATTATAACCTCCCAACAGTTCTAAATGAATGGGCTTATAATAATACCGATGTATTTGCACTTTCAAAAGATGATCTACGCGATTATTTCATGTGTTGAACTACTTATATTTTGCATAACGTATACCTAGACACCTGTTTGTTTGTTATATTGGATGCTCCTTTGATATTTTTTTCTTTATATTTTTTCTTTTTTATGGTTTCAAATAGCTACTCCTTTGTTACTCTATGTCCTTTGTTGTATTTCGTATGAAATGTAAATTGACATATCGACGCTGTTGCTCCCGTAACGGGATCTCAGACCCCGTCAAGTTGCTATTAGCAGCTTTTTGTTTGAGAGTCCCACCAGACTCTGGAAAATAAACTGAATTGAAAAAGCAAAAAGGAGCGATAGTGAGTCCCGCAATAGATGACGTGGTTGTAAGTGGGGCGATGGCGATGGGGAGAGAGATAGCGAGGCGGCGCCATTTCTCACTCCGCGATCACGTGAGATTTTTCGAGCCAACGCCGCGGATTTTGCCGGAAAGAGGCATAAACAGCAACCACAGTAAAGAGAAAACAATTCGCGATGGATGTGAAGCGTTAACTTTTTCGGGTTTAATTGCCACTAGTTCTGGTCGCGCCTTCCAGTCGCGGTGTCCCCAAATTTATTTAAGTAATAGCCACCATTATGGTGTTATTTGGCTTAAAATGTTTGTTAAAATAATAAAGGTGTCCTGTAACATAATTGTATAAGAATGTTTGTCACTTGACAAAAGCTTAATTACTGGCACTAGCGAGACCAAAGTGTTTTCTCATGGAACGTAACTTACCAAAGATCATATTTGTCGCAGCATAATTTCACGGCCGAAAGCAGTATTTTTCTTTCAGTCACTTCTCCGCAAAACTAGATGTCGAATTTCATGAAGTCGCATTGTTGGATTTGTTAGGGTTTGTCAAAAGTTCGGATACAAAAACTATCCGAAGTTCTGACAAACTTCAACATACGCTCGTTTGCATATCGCTGCCGTTTTTTTCTTAATTTCGTGATTTGATTGTCGAAGAAAATAGTTAAAATTGCAGCCGGAAATGCTCCCCCTTTCGACGAAAAATGGTACTTTTATTGTAGTTTTTACTATATAACAAACAATGTTGAAGCAAAAAAAAAAAAGGAGATTAGTATTGCATATACAGATTGCAGCTTCCGATATCAGTAGACGTTGGTCAGTTTTGTCTAAAGTCAGCAATAAACATAATAGCACGTTCTTTAAAGGGTTTTCAGTCCGCTTGCTCTATCTGATGAGTTGTGACCAAATTTTAAGAAGTACGTGGTGAGAACTTCTATGTTGACGCTGACTTTGTCATTTACAAATAGGTGCTCTTCAATAGCTGTGCGTTGGCTTCATAGCTGACTTTCACGTTTTTGTCATATTATTTCGTACGGTTCACTTCATTCCTTTGGTCGCGAGACTGGTTATTGTGTTTTATTCACAACACTGTTATGTTCAAATTTCTGCCTTGGGTTTAATTTTT
The DNA here is from genome assembly GCA_037355805.1 of Ixodes ricinus. NCBI lineage: Eukaryota > Metazoa > Arthropoda > Arachnida > Ixodida > Ixodidae > Ixodes > Ixodes ricinus. The sequence goes on from JAZHYW010002485.1 coordinate 48,544, forward strand.
TATTTCTTATTTTTATATAGGAGCATCTCGGTCAGGTAAGAAAGAGCAAGCCTGTTTTCGCGACTCAAATCTGGCGCTCGGGGAAACGGTCTAATAAACACTTCTCGTGCTACATGAGCTACCGAAAAGCTTCGCAGATGGACCTAAAGCTTGATAGGTTGTCTTGCTTAGGGTTAATTTGTCTTTCCTTTATTTTAATACGAATAATGTCAAATGGACAAATTTGACGGTGTTAGTTTGAGAATGGGATGACTCCAAGCTTCCACTGTGATTTTTACAGCCATCATGGAAATTGTCATTAGCAACTAAGGATAAGCAGCCACGATCAAAACCAGTGAATTTCCTGGCGCCTTTCTTGCGTTCTTGCAAGTACCCGCCATCAGTGTCGCGAAATAAAATTAAGCGAGATGCTCAGTTCTGCCCTGCCATGCTGTTCTAGGACGGGCTAGAGAGCGACTTTCCTCGCGGCCTTCGCTTTCGCACACTAGCAGTGGGATTTGTTTTACCCGCGTTGGGCAGCCACAACACCGCTATGCCCCAATGTAACTGGATCCTGGGAGAATGGCCCAAATCTCCACATGGTATCGATTTTCGCCTACGGAATGAGCAGTTTCATTCTGCTGCATTTTTTGTGAGCCAAAGCCGATTCGTGGTGACAAGTTGTTTAATAAATTCATTTCTTGTCGAGGCCAGCGCGCTGCTTACAAACACGTCTACGCCAACACGCTGTTTACAAACATTGACAAATATTTTCCTTTTTCTGAAATACGAAGAACAATATCATTCCAAACACGGTGTCAATCTTTTATATTGTCGAGGAACGAATTCAGTACAATGACGCTCCATAGCGAGTTGGCGAAACGTACCAGAAAGACTCTTTATGAGCTTCGAAGGTTTGACAGGACCGAAATGGCGATTGTCGTGGCAACAATACTGATCGGTCAGACGCCTTGCGAGGTTTTTGCCTTCTGTATGTTAGGATCTGTTTGTGTCTTGCTATCAGTCAGGGGGCCCACCCGTCTACTCTGGGATGGGTCCCCTGACAGGGGTCTGCCCTTGGGAGGGGGGGGGGCACAGTTAAATTCACTACGGCGGCGGTTGTCGGCGCAGGGATACCCTCGACCGTCGTCGACCCACTGGCGTTTCCCTCGAGGACCCTTTCGCGGCGTCCGGCTGGTGCCGGGCTCTGCGGCGTCCTTTCTTCCTGTTGGTCCTTCCTGGGTCATTCGCTTGGCGGCGCCCAGATTTATTTTTTCAGTAGATTAGTTCCGAATTCGCTTTTTACATGAAATTCACACTTGATCTCAGGATCCAATTCATTTTTATCAAATTGGTTTTAAGTCTGCGGTGCCTGGCGGCGGGAGCGGACGCAGGGGACAATTATTTTTCAGTCTTTTGCATGCAGCCACAACCTCAGAAGTTGTCAGCCAGGAAATGCGATTTTACAACTTTCCCAAGATCCTATGAATTTACTCTGCCCATCACTGCCTGAGCTACCCTCAAAAGCTGTATTCTGACTACTGTGATTGAATATATGTAGCAATATACTGAAATGATTGTAGTTTGCCAATCGAAATATGTTTTGGCATGCGATAATTTAACGTTTGTTTAGAAAAACTTGTTTCTTGGTAAAACCAAGGACAAAAGGTGTTCCGCATACTTCCCCGCATGGACGTAGCCTCATAAACTGTGAACCTATTTAGGATATAGAAAATTCTCCAACTCAACCCCTGAGCAAATATACCCACACGGTGAGGCTCAGGTGCTTCCCAGAATGAATTAAAATGTTGTAGAACGGTAGGTTTAGAGCGACCCCTTGCGACCCCATCGAATTGCGACTGAAGAGAGCAACACCCCATACGAATGCTGTTAGGAATTCCGTATTTCCCTTCCTTTTCACGAGACAAGCGCTTGCTCAATGACATAATTATATGAAAACCTATAAACATCAGGAGGACAACGCGAAGGAAATATCCGAGCCACAAAATCTTTGAATACTCTACTCGGACCACGTCGTTGACCGTTTTGATCTGGAGGAGCGTAAAAGTACGGTAAATATCTCGTAAACATCGAAACACCAGGCGAATCTTGGGGTAGTTTAACTTTCTGCTGCATTAGCATCTAACAACAAATTTCTTATGGTGTATTCGCACAATGGAGATTTTCTTCACAAAGGAGCAGACGTCATAATGTTTCTAGGTCACGTGCCTCGAGTCAAGAATGGTCGGTAATTTTTTAAATGCCTTTTCAGACATACAGTGCAGCACAAAATTGGCGCTGAAAAGGCGCCGATGCGGCGTTGAAGCTGTGTCAAGTGGGTTTAGCAGCGATGGTTCGCGCTGCATCGCTGCTGGCCACTGTGGGACAGAACGTCGGCTGTAAGTGAGGTGCACTACTGTGGAACTACATCGGCGAATATTGATTTTAGCATCAGAGCTTCATCAGCGCCGTTTCCCAGCGCCGATACCGCACTGCACTTTATACAAGGGCCGAACCGAGACCCGAGGATTGTCCCACCGTTCCGTTGAGGAAAGAGCATGGAGTCGAACGAAAAATTTGACATTGTGTGTAAAAAGCATGGTGGAAATTTGAAGTCCTTGCTTCTCTACACAAACAGCGCTAAGGTGAAGACTCTGACATTCTGATAAATTTTGCTTTCGTCAAAAGAAATGTCGAACTGTCACTTTTAACGCTGTTGATTTAAGAATGCAGCTGGTTCAATCCTCCACCATGTGGTTTACACATATCAAACTAATCGAACCCATCGTTTGATGACATTTTCTTTTCTCGCTAGCAGCGATGAGGTGATCTGTAAAAAGAGAACATATTTTCCTCGGTTCCTCTTCAGAGTAGAGGGATAAGCCAGCATTCGTGAAGTGAACCCGGTCACATCAAAACTCCATTACTTCTACTAGTCTACTTGCAGCAATGATTCGTTATGTGAGCACACCAAAAGAATATTGTCAGACTGCCAAAAGTTATGCAGTTGGTAAAAGAATGCGAAGACTTTAAGCTTTCATCCTGCTGTTGGCACACGCTTTTGAACTTGTGGATTGACGCAATCTTCTTTTCTCATCAAAACGATGGGGCCATCATCAGCTCTTGGCGCTGTACGGGAATTAGCAAACATGGGTAATTTGTCCCACTTGACCTCGAAGCGCAATGACGTTTGCGAGTCGCAACACAGGCCAACAATTAAAACCACCCATTTTCTTCGCCAACGAACCGTATACCCACAACAAATACATGGTTAACGTGCCGTTTGCTTGATAACACTTTACAAATGTCTAGTTCGTGCGTGGCGCAAGAAGAAGCTACTCGGCTCTGTGCTTCGAATACTTGCGAAAAAGGACCGCAAGTGCGCCGTTAGAAGCGACGCCGCGTATAGCTGCCCAAATTCTCCACGCAGTGTGGCAAGAACAAAAAAATAGCTGACAAAGTGCAATCGGTATACGAAGCCATCACACGGGAGTGTAACCGCATCTTATGGAAACCTGCCTTAAAAAGAAAACGTAAACGTGGGATAAAAGCAGGCAGTCGAATTTGTAATAATTCCGGTTCGGTTCAGGTTCCGTTCAGTTTTCTTCCGGTTCAGTTCTGATTTCGTGATCTGTCTGAAATAACGGTTCGGATAACGGTTTTATCAAGCGCAAAACAGTTTGAACCGGTTTAAAAAAAAGAACCCAAACTCTCGGGCATTAAAAAGGAGAAAACGTAACTTAATTTTATATGCAGTTAAAAAAATTAGGTAATCAGAAGCGGTGCTCCAGAAACGAGGTCAGTAAAACACATACATGCTTTATTTCGTCTTGTGATCTTGAATTTTTAATGCGAACGCTGTTGAGTTAAAGGTACAGTACGTTGTTATACCGGCGCCTGGAAACTAACAAAATACAACGCTCACGTGTGAAGTCAATCAGTCAGCATGCACAGTGACAGCGTGACTGACAGTAGCACGCATCGCACTCGCCAACTATAAAAATATAGCTTTTAGTTGTTTAGACAGCAAACGTTTAGTCTGCAAGAGTATGGTTACATTGTTACCCACTGTAGATGAGAACTTCATCCAGTGCGGTACGACGGCTAGGGTGGAGTCTTTAACGGATATTAGGCAGTACTGACACACGACCGCAAACGGGTACGATGCTCCTCCAGATGGAAATAGCAAACTACCCACACATCAATCTCGATCGACTTTCTTGAACGAGTGAGTTGAAGAGGAGAACGAAAGCGAAGGCCGGTCACAACATGATGAAAACAAAAAAGGACAAAAAACACAACAGGCGACTTGCTGTTTCTAGAAAATGCACACACAAAGAAACACATACACACAAAATTACTTCAAGCAGGAGTACGGGCGACTAACGCCCCGGCGACCGGCTCTGCAGTGTCGCTGATTGTCACGGCTTTGCATCTTCGCGCCTCCAGATCTCACTACCGCGAAACACGCGCACAGACAGCCGTCAAACTGTTTTTTTCACGTTTATGGTTGCTTTTTTTTACGAATATTGCTTAGCAGCAAGAAAGGAACACAAACACATACGCTTATGAGCGCGCGCACACAAAGAATATTTCCTTAGCCTTTAGGCCACCGCACTCCGGCATAGTCAGATATACGCAGTTTCTCACCTTAAGATGTACCGAGATGGACGCCATTTTATTTATATATTTATTTATTTATTTATTTATTTATTGATTGATTGATTTATCTTCTTCTTTCTTTCTTTCTTTCTTTCATTCTTTATTTATTTATTTATTTATTTCTGTATATATGATTTTATGTATTTATGTATTTATGTCTTTATTTCTTTCTTTCTTTATTTCTTTCTTTCTTTCTTTCTTTCTTTCTTTCTTTCTTTCTTTCTTTATTTATTTATTTCTGTATATATGATTTTATGTATTTATGTTCCCCAGGACGTGCGAGCTGCGGCTGAAACGCATTGCTCTGCCATCTGCCGGCGGGTCGCCTGGTTTCGAGATCACACAAAAGCGCATGCGCGTCCAACTCTGCCTGCAAACATGTGTGTTTTCCTGCTCTTCTGCGGCACAGCGCCTAACTCGGAATCGGTTGCGTGGTACCGCCTCAAAGATAGCGCTGGCGGCTGACGAGCGTCTGCTACACATTCCGAAGCTCGAGATACCGCCTGGAGCGTTGCGTCGCTTTTCGCCGTGTCAGCGCACCTTGCTTTATAACCAGTTCAGATTATCGCTCAGTTGAGCTGCCTTGACGAGGCGGTACACGCGCCCGATTCCGAGTTAGGCGCCGCGCCGCAGAAAGAGTGGAAAGCGCACATGTTGGCAGTCCCAGTAGGACGCGCATGCGCTTTTGTGATCTCGAAGCCAGGCGACCCGCCGGCAGATGGCAGAGAAATGCGTTTCAGTCGCAGCTCGCGTGTCCTGGAGACTTTTGTCCCGCGACCGTACGTTGTTGCTACCCGCGCCTGGAAACTAACAAAATACAACGCTCACGTGTGAAGTCAATCAGTCAGCATGCACAGTGACAGCGTGACTGACAGTAGCACGCATCGCACTCGCCAACTATAAAAATATAGCTTTTAGTTGTTTAGACAGCAAAAGTTTAGTCTGCAAGAGTATGGTTACATTGTTACCCACTGTAGATAAGAACTTCATCCAGTGCGGTACGACGGCTAGGGTGGAGTCTTTAACGGATATTAGGCAGTACTGACACACGACCGCAAACGGGTACGATGCTCTTCCAGATGGAAATAGCAAACTACCCACACTCAATCTCGATCGACTTTCTTGAACGAGTGAGTTGAAGAGGAGAACGAAAGCGAAGGCCGGTCACAACATGATGAAAACAAAAAAGGACAAAAAACACAACAGGCGACTTGCTGTTTCTAGAAAATGCACACACAAAGAAACACATACACACAAAATTACTTCAAGCAGGAGTACGGGCGACTAACGCCCCGGCGACCGGCTCTGCAGTGTCGCGATTGTCACGGCTTTGCATCTTCGCGCCTCCAGATCTCACTACCGCGAAACACGCGCACAGACAGCCGTCAAATTGTTTTTTCACGTTTATGGTTGCTTTTTTTTACGAATATTGCTTAGCAGCAAGAAAGGAACACAAACACATACGCTTATGAGCGCGCGCACACAAAGAATATTTCCTTAGCCTTTAGGCCACCGCACTCCGGCATAGTCAGATATACGCAGTTTCTCACCTTAAGATGTACCGAGATGGACGCCATTTTATTTATTTATTTATTTATTTATTTATTTATTTATTTATTTATTTATTTATTTCTTTCTTTCTTTCTTTCTTTCTTTCTTTCATTCTTTATTTATTTATTTATTTATTTCTGTATATATGATTTTATGTATTTATGTATTTATGTCTTTATTTCTTTCTTTCTTTCTTTCTTTCTTTCTTTCTTTCTTTCTTTATTTATTATTTCTGTATATATGATTTTATGTATTTATGTATTTATGTCTTTATTTCTTTATTTCTTTCTTTATCTCTTTCTTTATTTCTTTCTTTCTTTCTTTCTTCCCAAGCAGCACAATTCACCGGTTCAAGCTTGAGCCAGCTTGGGCAGCCGGGGAAAGTTTCCCCGGCCCAAGCACCGTTTTGCTCCAAGGGGCAAGCTAGCCCCAGCCTGGCTAGCCGGCCTGGCAGTTCAGCGGGGTTCCTTGTCTAGCCAAGCTTGGCTTTACGGTGTAACACAAGCCTGGGCCAGGCTGGCAGTTCAGTGGTCAGCCAAGCTTGGCAAAACAGTCTGAACGCAGCCTGGGCCATGCTGGCAGTTCAGTGGTCAGCCAAGCTTGGCAAAACGGTCTAAATGCAGTGTGGGCCAGGGTGGGAGTTCTCTGGTCATTCAATCTTGGCTATTCGGGGAATTTACAGACTACTCCCAAGGAAGCTTATGCTGTCATGCAAAGGAAGTTTTTGTGGCATATAGCCAAACAACGTCTCCAATTTTCGGTGCTGTGTGCAGAAAAAACTGTTTGCAACTTTGTTCAAGATTTAGTGCCTCACGATTGATAAGCTGCTCAGTAATTTTCTCAGAATACTTGAACAATAGAATGAAAGTTGAAAACATGTGCAAGCTGCTGTATTTATTGTGTGGTCGGCATGCAAATGAAGCTGCAAAATTGAATCAAGTTTGATACAGTGGTTTTTATTTCATGCTCAGTACATGGTGCTGGCTTATGCCCGAGTCCCACTCAGTGACGAACAGAAACAAACGACAGCAACAGGCCTCAAACCTGAGTCTTTCGCAATTTGACAGGCTTTGTAGAATAAAGGAGGCTATGCTTAAACACAACCACCATGCACGCGAGGGTATCTTTGGCAGGCACAATCACTTGTGCTTATTTCATGAGCACTGAACGAATAAACGCTTGCCAAAGGTACCATCATGGGCATGCTGCACGGGTTAAAGGCTTGTCCGTGTCGTTTGTTTCTGTTTGTCGCTCTAGTGGGACTCGGGCATAATGCCAGAGTCCCACTAGAGCGACAAAGGCTGGTTTCTGGATAAGGCTGGTCACTGGTCGAGTATCTGCTGCCTGGTAACTGGGCTTCACAGCTAGCAGGTGGCTCTGCAGATCCGAGTAATAATGACAGCAATGGTCGATGGTTCACCCCATGCCCACTTCATGGCTGTGACGTAGAGCTGGATAGCAGCACCTGGAAAAGGAACAAGATAAACATTGACGCGTGTTTAGTAAATATGTTTCACATGAACTATAAATCATGCTCCTAATTGAATTAGAACACAGCAGAAAGGCTACCCAAAAGGTCTTGGTGGTACGTTCAGTCTCCTTCAGTATAAAAGACCTACTGAAAGTGCGTGGCTGAGATGGTGGTAGTCGGAAGAGCTATGTGCGCTCCGTGTGATTCAGTCCTGCCTCGAGGAAAGGACGCTCACTCAGGGCTCAACTGGTTCTGAACTTGCAAACAGTTTTTGGTTTAGGTTTAGCCAAAAAGTGTGCTTCATCAGCATCACGCACAGAGATATGGTCATGAAGGCTTGAAGCAAGCATGCTCATCACTGTTTCTGTTATCAGTTGCTTCAGGTGTAAAATTAATATTAAAGTTACACCCCAGTCTCATATTTAAAAAAGTGTGGTGAAGAGCACATTCATTATTTAGAAGGATGGCACGAACCTTGCACTTTAACGGTCAAAATAATTGCCTTGACTCTGGTCGGTCTCTCTCAGACAGTATTTTCTGAGTTAGTAGCCGTTACATGATGCTGATGAACTGCTCTCCACCGCGAAACCGAAAACTGATTAGCGTGTGTTGCACTTTAGCTGAGCCCCGAGTGAGTCCCCCTTGGGTATATTGGAATCTCCCAGAGCGCACAGAGCGCCCCAAGCCACTGCCTCGGCCAGGCGCTCCCATTGGGTCTTTCATATTGCAGGACTACATAACGCAGGAACTACAGAACTCGACAGTGACAAGCATGGTTTCCCTCTATTTGCAGTATACTACTGCCAGTAAATGCAAAATAAAAGCCAGAGCACCTCAATGTGAACACCACATGTAACATGCAGTACTGCGGAAGGTTGCTCAGATCATTTGAAAGAAAATTTTTCATTTCTCTTGTAGTAAAACCGAGCCATAAGCACAACTTCACTATAAAGATGTTTTCTGTCTTTATCTTAAATGCATAGAAGTGCTTTTTGATATTTATGTTGCAAACCTATAAGATTACAATATAAAGTGATGCCAACTTCCACTGACAGCCCTGAAGCTATAAACCACAAAAACCAAATTCCCCAGCAATTAAAATGCATCAAAAGAAAATCAGATCAGAAAAACGTTCAGTCTGACTTAAGTATATTGAATCAATAAATACAAAGAATGCTAGCCATATTCTTGTGAAAATGTATTTTAAAATGTCAATGTAAAATGGTATCCGACATATAATGCTGGAGTCCTACTAGAGCGACCAACAGAAATAGCCGACCCCGACAAGACTTCAATACATTGAGCATGCACACGAAGATACCTTTGGCAGGCTTGCCGTCTCTCGGGGCTCATGAAGTAAGCACAAGCGATTGCAAGCCTGCCAAAAGATATCTTCGCATGCATGTGGCATGGTCTTGAAGCTTAAGATGGCAAGTAGGGCTAGTTTGTTATTCATCACTAAATAATATGCAAAACAACATGACCAAAGAAAGGAAGATCTGGACAGGATATGGCGTATCTTTCAACTGAATGGTTTATTTAAAAAAAATATAAATACTGATAAAAACTGACACCTGTTGGCAGAGCACTGTAAGATAAGGTCAAAACGCACTCCCTTAGAAACCAGTGTCACTGGCTCTACGGAGGGAATTTCTTTTCAGACAATAACAATGAGTGTGCACTCACATGTTACCCTGAGATTTTATCAAGGCCACCTAACAGTTAACTGTGTCTGAGTGCAAGTCCAACTTAGAAAAGACTATAGTCGGTGACAGGTCAAGAACGAAGCGGAAGCTCCTCCCACCCCTTTCCATTTTAGCGGAGCGAACGGTGGAGAGGAGGTCGCCTCCTCTCCAGCGTTCGCACTACTAAAGTGGAAAGAGATGGGAGGAGCTTCCACTTCGTTCTTGACCTGTCACCGACTATAGTGTCATAGTGTCATGGGCCGTTACAAGACAAAAACAAAGAGGAAAATTCACAATGCCTTCTTGATAAAATCCCAGGATAACAACTCATGTGAGCGCTCCCTCACTGCTGTTATCTAACAAAGAATTTCACTATCTGCAGAGCCAATGATGCTGGATTCTGAGGAACTGTGTTTAGACCTTACCTTAAGCCCGCTTCACATGGTGCGAATTTTCTTGCAAATTTACACCTGTAACATCTGGCACCGCAGCTTCCCCTATGCTTTTGCTTTCTGCACGAGTGACGTCACAACAAAAAAATCGAAGTAAAATTGCACCATGCGAATCAGGTTTAGTGTTCTGCCAGCACGTGTCGCTTCTTATCAGTAGATATATTTTTTACCAAAGTAAACCATTCAATTGAAAATTACGACGTGTCCTGCCCAGATCTTTCTCCATCTTGTCCGTGTTCTTTGGCGTATCATCCAGCCTTGAAGCATATCACTGTCGGGTGTTTCTCTTTGTCGCTCTAGTAGGACTCAGGCAGAATTCGTAAACAGTCATGTCTCAATAATATGGATACTCTGCTATATAAAAACCATTTTTGGGAACCAACTGGGTAAATACCTGCCTTTTTGTTCCGTTATTGTGGACAGCTCACATTATGGACGCTTTTGGGGAGGAATGGAGGTGTCCATATTTATGAGACATCACTATCAAATTCCCTAGTGTTGAATTTAATGACTGCATGCTCTGAAGTCACGTAGCAGGCTTCTCCGCCAAACACCAATGCGTAGTGGTGGCATGGCAGAAGTTTGTGGCTGCAGAACACACCGCAGACAAACGATATCCCATATGAACAATCGCGGGGTATTTGACATTACAATCAACCATCACATTGGCCTACATGTTGTCATGGCTGTGAACGTCAAGAGGGCAAAGGTGACATTTGCGACAAAACTTGAAGTAAGGCATGTGGAGGAGGAGACAAGAAGTCTTGTGTCACTGGAGCCCACAAGATCTTTCAAAGCACTTTGGGTAAACAACTCAAGAAAAGGGGTGGCATAAAAGCGGGACAGAACACATCCTGATGCACTGCATATTAAGACATCGAGAAACCACTACAAAGGTGGTTTAGAGATGTTGGGGCAAGCAACATTCCTGTATTGGGATCAATCTTCTAAAAAAAATGTGAGATTCCTTATACTTTTGATGTGAACCCGAATGAAAAATCCATCAATGTAACCCTGTTTGGCAGTCAATGTTTTCTAGTGGACCGCTGACTGTGCCTAACCGTACGTCAAGCAAGTCTGATTGGCCAACAAGTTACTCTGACCGACAGTCAAACTCCAGTCAGACTCCGCTTGTCGGCTTTCTGATGGTTTCCTGGTGGCAGTCGGCCGCCGCGAAATGCCGTCAAGATTTCTTGGTGGCGATTCTGATTGTACATCAATTGTCTCTGACTGTACGTCAAAAAGCTTTGACGGGCAGACAGACGTACGGTCACAGGACGTAAAGTTCGTTCGAATACCACTATTTCGTCAAATCTATGAAAATGAAAAATAATCTATGCACAAGAAAACGATTTCGGGACGTGAGCCCATAAAACCGCTAATGTTAGAGATATCACACGCAACCGACCGACAAGCCTGATCAGAAGCCCGCCGAAACGCCGAACACGCCACTTTCGCTTCGCCCTTAGAGGCTTCGCCAAGCTTCCATGAACGATCGCTCTCGACTCGTTTTGTTTGCCCGCTTGCTCCAACCTGTTGATCCTGCCCGGGCTCTACAATGTCTTATGTTTTAGTAGACTTTCTACTCGACAAGACCCAGCCTGTCATGAGTTCCGACGATGTAAGGGACTTTAGCAGTGTAGTTGAAGACGACAAGGTGTACCAGGTCTACTGGGCCGGAGACGCGCGAACAAAAGGATCGTTCTACGACGCGAAAGTACTCTACATGGCAGGTGAGTAGAACTGAAGTACGGCGATTGATGCACGAGTGCTTTGCATAACATGCTGAAGGCTTAACTGCATATGCAGCCGAAGCATTCTTTAGAGCGATGCGCTCATTGTCGGAATCTCGCGCTGCAATACTAAAATGCTCCTGACTCGGTCCGAGAGGTTTGGGCCAGAAGGTTTATAGCTTTCTATCTGGCATGGGCTATTGGCCTTACCGCTGTGTCGCACCTCATTATTATTGTTTCATGAAGAGTGCAGACAAAAAGCATCAGCGAGCGTAGTTCAGATATGTCTGCTGCTCGCGTTTGTCCGTGGAAGCCAGGGCTGTCTGTCGTAGCATGCATGCTTCCTCTCTAGCTTCAACGGAGTCGCATAGGTTTTGTGAATTAAAGTGTATACGGTCGTCCCGAAAGGTTCAGACATCGCGGGGGTTTCTTTGAAACATGCTTACGGTGCATGTGGTCCCGTTTGTAAACAAATGTCTCTTTTGCCTGAAAAACGCGAATAGCTTGTGAACCGTTTCATAGCCATCCAAGATTGCCACCTCGGAATTTTAGCTTTATATAAAGAGTAAAGCTATACGCACTCAGGAGTGCACTTCGGACGGAAATGGCTATACGCATTCCGCTAAACTCGTATAAAACGAATGGTCAAATCGAGTTTTCTAAGTGATGGCATAGCGTAGGGGTTAAGGTGTCCGCTTTGCACGCAAGTGGACGCGGGTTCGATCCGCGGTAGACCTGCTTTTTTTTTTTCTCAAACATTTTGTTTTGTCGAGGCATTTGGCGATATTCATGAGTGCGTATAGCCATTTAGTTTGAAATGCACTCCGGAGTGCGTATAGCTTTACTCTTATATAAATGCTGCCCTTGTTGATGAAATTCCCTTGGCAGTGGCAGTCAGACGTCATCTGATGGACCATCAGGGCACGTTCCACCAGGGCCGCTGACTGGCAGTCAGTGTCCCAAATTACGTATCTTGATGGAATTTTCAATAGGGAAGAATCTAATAAAAAGTGTGAAATGTTCCTTTTAGCTCTTGATGTGAAGAACCTCACTGCAAGTGGATAGCTGATTACCTTAAAGGGGTTATGACATGCCAAAAATAAAATATGAGCTAAAACTACTGCTAGGTCCCATTGTATGTTCTTATAATCCTGCCAAATTTACTTTGAAAATGGCGCGATAGTTTCGTGGATACATCGATTTATACGTGGGTCCCTCGGAGGGGCGGATCCGGGCGCACCTGGAGGCTGGCTAGGTAGCCAGCCTTCAGCGCGGTGTCTCCTTGCACGCACTCGCAGACTTGGCTCTCTTAGCGCCTCGAGCTTCAGCTTCCTCGTTTATCTTCCATGTTTCGAGCATGCGGTCCGTGACGATTACGTCTACGGTATCGCTCGCCTTGTCAAAGTGTTCGACACTGATCGCAGCAGCAATGAGAGTGATTGCTATCAAGAGATGTTGGAAGCTGTTCATTTTGAGTGCGACCCGCTGGCGACCAGCCACGGCGAGTTACGGACGAACTCGCCGTGGTCACCGTCGTCCGGGAATATCTTGCAGGCGCATGCAGGGTGGAAGGTCAACGGGCCAGGGGAGAGAGCGAGAATAGCTTTCGGGTTACCGAGTTGCGTGAGCGGTTTTGATCATACCGCGGCGAGGAGAGCTTGGGCGATCATGGGGGTGCCTAGAATGAGATAGTGTTCATGGTCACGTGGTTTATGGACACCATGGTGACTTACTTGGGCAGTGTTGCCTGGTCGTCAGACGAAAATAATAAAAATTCGTAAATTGAGTATTGCAATTACCAGAGCTCTAAACATTGCATAACTTGGTGTATATACTAAGTAGCCTATCAGCATTCCATTTCAAGAATAATCTATCCATTTATTTTCATGTCATAACCCCTTTAAGGGCCACTATGGCATAGGAAAAAGACCATCTAAGGGGCCACTATGGCATAGGAAAAAAGACCATCTAAGGGATCGGTAGATGGATGCACCCGGCTGTACTTTTTGTAAAGGAGAGAAGTGCCAGTGTAGGCGATGGGACTATTGTGGTGGCAATGCCAGCGTCGAAAGAGAAAGTCAATGGCTCAACGATCAGGTTAGGCCAATTATGAAGTCAAAAATAGTTTCAGCCCCTAGAAAAGGTGCCTCCAGTGGCAAAAACATCCCTGGCAATCGATTCACACAAGCTGGACAGCTCTCATGGCAGCTAACATAGCAAGGCCCAGATTACAGTACTTTTAAAAACTAACACGGATGGCACCACAAAAATGTATCCTTAGTGATGGGAAAGATTAGAATGTCAAATTGCATGAAGAAGTGCCACAATATTACTATCATATACGTATAAAACATGAAATCATGGCTGACTCGGGATCTCTTTGGCTAGGTCTTTGGTGGCTCATGGACTGGGAAGCGGAGTTTGTGGATAAGCGTCTCAGCGTGTGCATAATTGGTGACAAAGGCCGCTTAGCATATTCAGTTCAATTCTATCAGCCAAACATGGCATCCAAGCTACAGCCATTAGACCAAGGCATAATTCAAAGGCAGTCTAGATTGTGTTTACCATTTATAAATGTCCAGGCACGTCTGTCAATTAGCCTATCCACAGGCTTTCGGAGATGGTCACGAGAGCCAGCAGCTTGTCTTGGGCAGCTCACTGTCAGCCACTCTGTCCCTCCATGCATGGTGCCACCTTCATGAGCTCCCACTGAAAAACAAAAGAAACAGAATCCGGAAATTGTTATAACTGCAATGAGAACATCTCAGCAGCAGATGCTACAGTATGATGCCTGGAATGCGCCTCCAACTGGTGTGTTTAGCATTCTATACCACCCATGCATTAAAAGTGGTCTCTAAGCGACAAGATTAAATGACGCCACAGTAGCCGGCATGTCCTGCTGTCGGATGAGACAATCCTGGCGGTTGGTCGTACAACTTCTAGCAAAAAAAATATATGAGCTAAAGGCAAGCATCATTGTTCTCGCAAAATCCAAAATCCTGGCTTTCCGTGGACTGTCATGCTGAGGGTTATTCTCTCTCTCTCTCCTCGCCTCTGTCAGATAAATACCAGCAGGGCAATGCAGAAGCAGTGCATGGGCCCTCTTTCACCTTTTACAAAGCATCCCGTCCCGAATTGCAGTAGAGAAACGGGTGGGGCTGATACGCCTGCAGGCCCTTGCCGAGTTGATAGCTGCCATCCAGACTGGTAGCTCATCGGCAGCTTCTAGTAACCTGCAGTTTTTTCGTCATCATACAGACTTCCTGCAACGACATGAATAAGACTCCGACTCACATTCTGGAACAAAAAGAAACCAGAACTTGCTTCACAGATTAATAAAAGAACAAGTGCCAACATTACGCTTCTCTTGTCATCGACAGTGCAAAGACCATGATGACACCACCATTAAACTCAACCAAATAAGGAAAATGAGATTCTGCATGAATTAATTGTATTAAGAACAGTGTGCATGTGGAGCTTAGATACCTACTGGTACATTAAAAAATCCCGGGCACTTAGAAACAAATTAAACACCACCTAGAAATAGCACAGCTCTCATAATAGGCACCTGCACCGCAATCAACAAGCGTCTTGACGTTACGCAGTGCTGGGATACAGATCAAGAATCAAAACCGAGGATGTGATCGAAATACTTTGGGGTAGTACAACGCGCAAGTTTATCCTGAAGCTACTGTTTGTTACATGCACCTAAAAGGTCTTAAAGCTGGTTCACACTGTTGCAACCGGCTATGACCACATTGAACAAAACAGGGTTTCAAGTTGCTTACGACTGCCAATGCTGCTGCGACACCCGGTCATAAGCAGTCACAAGATTCTTAAAGACTGGTTTTGTTGGACTCAGTCGTAGTCGGCAGCAACAGTGTGGACCATTATTTAGACTAAAATTGTACCCAGCATTGGGTCTTGACCATGGTTACAAAATGTTTTAAGAGACTCCCTTCAGCTTTACCAGAAGCTCAAGTACTTAAACGTCACTACACATTTTATACCAGATCAGAGCATTTTAATCAAATCCTTCAACCTCTTTCCTCAGTCATGTAAATTACGTGTGCACCCGCGGGTTCTACAAGTCACGAATATGACTGGGGCAAATTAAAACGCGACTAAGGCAAACAATAATAATCCTTATTAGCGTCAGTTGTAGTAGTAGTCCGGGTGGCTCGCAAGGCTAGACACATATGCAGGGGCCCGTAAGGGAGGAAACAACGGAAACGATGAGCTCAACAGGGTCCTGTCAACACTTTTAAGCAACTCTAGGCCCGCGCGCGTGAACACCAACGACACGCAGAGCAGGCTGGCGCGGGGTACACACCGTACGCGAGCGCTACGACGACGCCCAGCTAGGAGCGTGTTTTAACAACCCGCTGCAACCCGCTAAACGCCAGCGCCAAACCGCGCCATCCCGCTGGACGCGGCGCAAAAAGCCAGTGCGCACTGACCGAGAGATACGCTGTCGCTAGCGTGAGAAAGGACGAGACGACACGTCAAAGTAAAAACGATAATTCTTCACGCGTGTCGCCCTCCCGAACACATCCAAGGCGTTTCTTCTAAGATCCGTATCCAGGCGTTTGACAGCACAGATCGGTTTAGCGCGACGGGCACTTACAGCGTGTCAAAAGGACTCGCCGATTGCAACGCGAACTTTCGAAACAATCTGATCAGCGTCTCTGCAGTGCTCCGGTATCGCAAAACATTCACGGGATTCTCAAGATAGCGCCTAGCATTCACGCAAGGTTTCAACGAACAGCCTCCACGAGTGATAGCGATCGTTTGCCTAAGGCAGCCAGCATTCCTCAGAACTGTGACGCGACGCCGCCTCGGCCAGCGACACGAAATCGCGAAGATCGCTCAAGCGTCGAAAACAGTTAAATATCATTCGAATTACGGTGGCAACGTGAGCTACGGTGTTCGGAAGATCATCCAGCATATGTAGATACTCTTCGGGCATGCATTGTGAATATGAAATCGGCAAAACTTACCTAAACTATGACTTGAACCACGAACGTTGAGACAGGCCCAACAGGCCTTTGTCCGCACGGAAAGACAAGAATCCGGAAGCTCCTGGTGGCTTTGGATTGGGACAAAGTAATGGATTGAAAACGACGGAAGCACGTATGAATATGAGTTTTTGAAACGGAGGCTGCTCAAAGATGAGTGACGATTAGTATGCCTGCCGGGAATATACGTGAGTACTTTTCAAATAAACTTTAGTTGAGATTGCGCCCAGTCCTGCTGTCTTTCTGTCTGTCCGTGTATTTTTCGCCGCTTTTCCACCGTACATAAAGTTTCGGTTTCGATTTCGGTGGCTGGTGTCACTACCGTGTTCGTACGCAGTTTCAAGTATATTTTTTGGGCGAGTAGACATAATGCCCCAGCTTCTTCTCCTGTTATACGTTCCGTGATTACTTTTGTTTGCTGATTGAAATCTACATCAACTTATGTGCATCTCGTCCCTCAAACAGGGTGTTTGACATCTTAATTCAACTTGATTATTTTATTTGTGAAGACATGCAATTTCCTAATCAATCACTAGATATTTGCTTTAGGTTTGTATTTTTTGCTAAAAAAATTATGTATATATATA
>JAZHYW010002489.1:0-60615 GCA_037355805.1 Ixodes ricinus
AAGAAAAAGCTATTACGCTACTAGATGTGTACAGTGGACTGGAAAAGTCGCAATTATTTATCCAAATTGCGGGCATGAACTGGCAATATTGTATTTACCGCCTGATATTGGTGTTATCTTGGTTATTTTTTTACATAGTTGAAGGGACCATATTTTCCCGACCGACATGGCAACCAAAGATATTTCTTTTAATCTACTCTGCCACCCAGTTACTTGGGAGTGGATTGCTTATGTTGTAATAAATAATTATGCAATTCATCATACGACATTCGTGGTGCAACTAGTTTTATTCTAAATTTTAACATTTGCACATACTGTTTGAGAGAAAATCTAGATTGTAACGTACGCATACGCTTTGTAATATTTTGCTTGCATAGGCACAGATTTTCTTTAGGAGCAATTTTAGAAATAGAATGGATGTTAAATGTTTTTTGTGAATTGACTTGTTTTAATCAGTTACTTTGAATTGTTTCCCGTATTACGTTTTCGAGTAATGGGATGGTTCTTGGTTCTTTGCGCCGTAGAATTGCGAACGGACGATTATAATGATTGGTTGTGTCATAATCCAGTTAACACATATTTAGGCAGATATGCAGATATAGAGGCCCAGAAAGCTTTCGACATCAAATTTAGTGCTAACGGTCACACACTCCTACCTTTTTTTCTACAGCTCTAACTGTGTAATAAATGTTGGTAAACAAATAAATCACAGCCGAGGATCCAACTATTACAAAGATGGCCCATCTATGCAGTTATTCGGGTAGTCTTAGTTGCCGCAGGGGGAGGGGTAATTTTGAAGTTTAAACTCATAAGAACATGGCGGTGGCAGAACGGCGGCATTTTCCCATCATCCGTTGCATCTCAGGGGAAGCTCTTCCTCCACTCGAAACCGGTTCTACTTTCCCTTTAAAAGACTTTAGGCGTAGTGAAAAATACAGCCTCCCTGTTTACGTGCCCAGCAGCTGGCAACGACAAAGGCCAATATGCGCCGAATTATTCTCCTATGACGACCGCCTTGGAGAGAAAGGCGCAAATTCGGTCTGACGGGTGCTATCAATAGCACTTCGTGTAAGTGTAGATTTTTTAACTTTAAAATATTTAGCAGTCAGTATATTCCTGCATGTGTCAAGCCGGCTATGTCGCGTCGTTAATCTTCGACGCAATCGGTTCCTCGTGTCTGCCGTGTAAATGCGGGGTCAATTTTCGCCTTTGCCAACAACTGGAACGCATACTTTGTCACATAGAGGGCCTTCTGGATACTTGACTCTTTCACATCCAGCATAGACATATTATAATGCGCGCCATAGTGTCAATTTGCGCTAGTGTGCCGTTGCGAATTGAAGCAGACACAAATCGGCAATCGACAATTGACATACGGTTACAAAGTCCTGTGGGAAAGATGAGTATTTCTTTTCTGCGCTTGATTATAAAGGCAAACATTGCCAAAAATATAAACAAATAAATTTTTGAACCATCTTTGAATCATGTTATTTAAATATTAGTGACTTTCAGTGTTGTTCGATCAAATTTATTGAATTGAAAAGCGTACTGAAATCACTTCATAAATGCATTCATGTGCACTGCTGGACGCGGTTTTCGTGAGCACGACGTCGATGATATTTAGCGGGGAGTGTTTACGTATAAGATGAACGATGATCATCAGGATAATCAAGTAAGAGAGCGAGAACTAGGCAGTAAAACTGCATCAGAAACTTTTCAAAAAGACAAGAGAACTAAAGAGATGGTCAGTCATATATAGTCGGATTTAAAATAAACTTGTACAGATTTATTTTTTATGCTCACGCATATGTCGCAAGGTGCTTGTTCAGCGTTCAAGACAGCAACGCACACTCAACATCTTTGAAAATAGGGCAAAGTCAGAAAACAGATGCTCGATAAAAGTTGCACGACGTAGGAAGCAATGAAAAAATATACTTCTATTTTCCCACGTATTGTGATATTCGCATTTTGAATGTTTCCAACCGCCTCTAGGGTTGAGCTCTGGGGTCATTTTCATATAGTGACAGGAGTGGCGCATTAGCAGTATATAGGATTTTAAAACATTAATGCCACCGACCTTTGACTTTTGAATCAGTAGTAAAGGCCAAACTACAAGATGGACGCCTACGTTTTTTTTTTTTTGAAACTTTGAGACAACACAACTATTTTTTACTTTCGTTCGCATCACCATACGTACGGTTCTTTTGGTATAGGTCAAGCACTATTCCTTCTGACGCGGTATATGGTGCTAACGACCCCACCTTTGTAGGTGCCGAAGCGGCACAGATTTTGTCCAAGCATCGGCCATTGGCTGGCGATGGTCTTTTGGTCAATAGCCAGAGTGGCCATTCACTTTGGCTGAGGGCCAGTGACTATTGCCCCATGGCCAGAAAAACGTCATTATTTGACTAATGGCTGGCCATTATCTGTCAACTGCCCAAATGACCACTGCCATGTATTGGACAATGATTGGCCGAATATGTGCTGCTTGGGTGAATTCTTAACAAAACGCAACAATTCCAAATGTTTTGTCGATGATGAAGGCAATCGAAAGGTGCAGAAATTGTACAGTGACCTAGTTTACAGGGAGTGCAATTTCGTATGTATTTCTTATGTTAGGTGCGTAGCACAATAGATTAGCCGCGTTAAAGCTTTTAGGTATTCGAACCATCTAGAAAACCTACAGAACAAGAGCGAACATTGTGTCCTAGCCAAAAGCCTCCTTCACCCCTCCCACATCGCCCCCCCCCCCTTTTCGGACTTGAGGAGAGGTGCAATTTACAAGATACCATGTCACAACAGTGTCACATTGGGGAAACCGAACGCAGGCGAAGAACAAGAGTGGGGAACACCAAAGAGACGTCGTCTATACGGAAGAGGCGACTCGCGTCAAAACAGCGGTTGATCATTCATGGTCAATGAATCATGTGTTTAATTTCGTTGGTATCCCAAACTTGGGGAAAGAACAGCGCTGGGGCCACGAAAGTTCCCCGAATTGTGGTTCATCTGTTGCGACAAAATAGCGCGCAACAAAAACCTTGGCCCCCCTCCCCGATGCACCTATGGACAGTTCCCAAGAAAAGAACAGTGCCGGCAGAATTTCTCCCATTTCCTAAAGTCTCCCCCCCCTCCCTCCCCCCCCCACACACCTTGAATTCTTACCTAGCTTGCCCCTAAACGGCGGCGCATTCTCCTAATCTCCTCTTTGCTGCCTCTTTCTCCCAGACCAAAATTTGAAAGGGCCGAGAAAATCCGTAACCCGAAAAATGCCAATCTCCTCCCTCCCCTAACAAGTCATCACCACACCAAGAGAAAAATAAGTCTCACTTGCTGTGTGTGTTCTGATTATGCGTAACGCATGGGAGGCGAAACATCTAATTCAGTTTGTTTTGTGTGCGTGTCAAGTCTGTGTCAATATTACTTTAATAAGGCTTTCCGGCTTTTGGAGTAGATTTCAAAATATATAAGTGCCACCGAAATGCCGGCAAACCTTGAGTACAGTCTAGATTTGTTTGAATTGTTTATCTGCTTAGAATCGTTGCTTGTTTTACCCACCTGTTGTGGAAAAGAGGTCATAGTCTTGGTTATAGTGAAATTTAACATCGTTAACTAGTAAAAAAGTACTCTAACTAATGCAATGTTAATTTACAATGATAACAAATGTGCCTACTATTCGGTGCTGCCGAAATAACAAAAGTGATTTATCTTGTTTTCCAGCGAAGATAGAAATGAAGGCATATTTTTTTATTGGAATGCACAGGAGAACCACAAAAGCAGACTGTTTGCTGTCTGCTTCAATTTGTATCCAGAAAGTCGCGTACACACTAGCGGCAGTTGAGCATCAAGCTTGCGCTAATTTAACTCTATGGGATCCACCGAAAGATTGTGAAAAATCAGAAGCCGAACTCGATTTGCAGAAGCTGAAGTCTCGGCGCGAGACTACTTCCGCATAATGCCACCTGAATAAAAAATGTAGCGACTTCTTCTTTCTCCTCCTCTGACACGGGCACATTTTATCTTTGTTTTGTTTTTTAACACCCGCACGTCGCTTGTAGCGCCACCTGGTCTGTACAAGATAGCAGTCGGCCTTCCTATACTTGAGTCAGAGCGCAGTCCAAGGCTGAGAGACACGCAAATACATGCACACAGGCAAAAAGCGCACTGTCACAGTCTACCAGCATTGAAGTATGAGGTCAAAAAACGACGATGAAAGCCATGACGTTGAACAGTCGGCAATTTTTGATTGGCGACATGATCTTATAGCGTGCACTGCACTCCGACAGCATAGGAAGTTTTTCTCACTCCTCCTCTGACGCGCACAACTCTTACCGTTATTCTTTGCTTTTCTACACCCTCGCTTCCCTATTGAAAAAAAGTCCTTTCAGCCCTCATGTGGTATGAGACCCTACTAGACCTTCAAGACTTCAGACTTCGATCTTCAGTCCTTCAAACTTCAAGACTTCAGACTTCAAGACTTCATACTTCAAACGTCAAACTTCAGAATTCAAGACTTCGAAATTTAGCCGTACGGCCTAACCCTTAGCCAACATACGTTAGAAACGCAGCATTCCGGAAAGCCACGACATATCAAAATGTATGTAAAGCATTCACTCAAACCCGCGCCCAAGCAGCTACGGACAAGTAATCAGACCAAATAAGAGCAACCGAGTAATTGTCACTAAAAAAATATTTCGAGGTACTCACAATGCCGCTGGGTATATTCCTGAGACGTAAGGTATAAAACCGAACAGATTCATCGCTCAGAGTGAAACTCAATGCCGATTTCGAGGGCCCAAAACAGAAAGAGCGCTTCAATGGATGGGCGCGATGCTACACGGACGAGTTCGTCGACAACGACTCACGCACAGTAACAGCCGCAGCGCGGTGTTGACACACTTCGAAGCACGAGCAAAAGCGCCTTTTATTTGCACGCCCGGCGACAGCCGAGCTGGTGCGATTCGCCGGGCACTGTCCTTTGTTGAAGCAGAGAGTGCGTCCGACCACCTGGTAATCTTGAGCAACTTGAAGGCGACACTGACCCAGCTGGCCAACCTGGAGCGTGCAACACCGCTCATCGGAGATTTGGCGAACGCGGCGATCATGTTGCAGCGCCAAGAATTTAGAAATTCCTTCCAGTGGTTGCCGGCCCACTGCGGCATTTAAGGGTATAAAGAGGCAGATCGCTTGTTGGATTCGTCCCAGGGCAGCGACGCTTGTCCGACGTCCAGCGTGGCTGCGTTCTCGAACGCATGACTCCTCGTGAGTGGGGCCATCCGTGTGCACCACCCATATATCGAAAACCGCGCCACTGCCGCCCAGAGTCCCGAAGAACATGCCGAGGAAAGTCGCCGCAGGATTGTACAGACTTCTTTCGTGCCAACAGCACCTTCACACGAGCTCACCGAGCGTCAACAGCCAACTGGAACAAAGACTGTCGCGTTGATCGGCCGACCTACGACCGTTGCCACCGGCAGCAAATTGACCAATCCGGACGCAGGGATGTCGCCGCGACTCTAATTTCAAGACGTCCCTATTGGAAAACCCCAATATGAACAGCGTATTATGGATATTGGGAAACAATATATATTTTATTGTATTACAATATAATATGGATATTGTATTGGAACACATTACATCTATTGTATTGTCATTACAATAAGGGTTTGTCATGGGATTCCAATATCCATAATACGCTAAAACATTGGAATCCCATACCCCTATGGGAAAACCCCAATATGAACAGCGTATTATGGATATTGGTAAACATTACATTTATTGTATTGTATTACAATAAGGGTTTGTTATGGGATTCGAATATCCATAATACGCTAAAAACATTGGAATCCCATACCGTATAAACCCTTATTGGAACCCCATGCGTCGTATGGGGATCCAATAAGGGTTTACGATTCCAGTGTACTTAGCGTATTATGGATATTGGAATCCAACATATTATATCGGCTACCAATAAAACTATATACGAGTTGGAATATCATGTTCAGCACGACATTTCTTTGCAACGCAGTCTTTCCTTGTGTGTATTTCTGAGTGATAAAATAAAAAAAATGTTGCTGTTGTCAAATTATGAATAAAGAAGCAAAACACTGGGCTTATCCATACCAAATATATTTAACATATTTCTGAACTGGAGGATCTGGCATTTACTGCAAAAGAAAGTTAATTGTTTAGGACCCTCATGCAAAAACTTGATGTTTGAAAACAGAATGTGAAATCCTCACATTTTAATGAAAATAGCACCTGCTAGCTGCAGCCATATAGAAACTGCAAGATAAAAATTTGAGATTAGTTCGCGACAAGTGGCAATTCCTCACTAAGTCGGATAGATTCAAAATTATGTCTGCGTCGATTTCGGAAAAATAAGCTTCAATGCCACTGCCACGGGTCATTCTGAGCTCGGTCAATTAAATATACGTATCCGCTCGTCTGGCTTCACTATTCCTGCTTCGCACCAAACTAGAGTATCTGGAATGCTCACCTCTGAGGAAAAACGAACTGGTGCTTGCTTGCTTGTAGGCCGTGGAAACTGGAAGAGAGATTTGCGATTAGTTGCGTCCAAGTAGCAGTTACTTTGAGTAGCCATGTAAAGTACACTAAGTCGGAAAGATTCAAAATTACATGCGCGGGACATAGATATCCTCTTGCGACGTAACTGGGCACACGTCAATGTCGCCCGCGTGTATTACAGAGAAATAAGCTTCAATGCAGGAGCCCCCGAGTCGTTCTGAGCTCCGTCAATTAAAAATGCTGTACCGGTCGTCTGGCTTCAGTATTCCTGCTTCGGGAATCTGGAATTCTCACCTCTGAGTAAAAACAAGCTGGCACTGGGCTTAGGCCGTGGAAACTGCCAGAAAGATTTGCGATTAGTTGCGTCCAAGTACCAATTTCTTTGACCAGCCACCTACAGCACCGGATAAATTCAAAATTACATCGCTAAAGCATTCGATACTGTTCCTCATCATCGCCTTCTTCTTAAACTTTCACGTCTACAACTTGATCCTTTCGTCATTAACTGGATTTCTTCCTTTCTTGAAAACAGAAAACAAGTAGTCAAAATTAACCAATCATCATCGCGTCCGTCCACTGTTGCTTCCGGGGTCCCCCAGGGTTGTGTTCTCGGCCCTCTGTTGTTTTTAATATACATAAATGACCTTCCTTCTTCCATAAACTCCACAATTAGGCTCTTCGCGGACGACTGCGTTATTTACCGAAAAATTATTACAAATAACGATTCAACTCTACTTCAAGACGATTTAAATACTATATCTTCGTGGTGCTCTATGTGGCAGATGAACATAAACGCTCGCAAATGTAAACAAATGTCCATCACTAAGTCTTCTACAGTAACACAATCACAATATTCATTGTTATCACAACACCTGGAACATGTAACATCGTATAAGTACTTGGGAATTCATTTTACAGACACTCTATCATGGAACGACCACATTGAATACATTACAAGCAGTGCCTTGAAAACGCTTGGCTTCTTGCGACGAACATTATATCTTGCCCCACCTAAAACAAAACTACTCGCATA
The DNA here is from genome assembly GCA_037355805.1 of Ixodes ricinus. Taxonomy (NCBI): domain Eukaryota; kingdom Metazoa; phylum Arthropoda; class Arachnida; order Ixodida; family Ixodidae; genus Ixodes; species Ixodes ricinus. Next base: position 7,559 of record JAZHYW010002489.1, read on the forward strand.
CAAGACAATAGTCCTTCCCAAATTAGAGTATGCATGCACCATTTGGAACCCCACCAAACTTACCTTCTTCAAAGACTGGAATCTGTCCAAAACAAAGCAGTAAGATTTATATGCAACAACTACTCACCGGAAACTAGTGTCTCGGCCTTAAAAGCTAGCAATAATCTCTCTCCTCCTGAACTAAGACGTAAAATAACTCGGCTTTGTTTTTTTTTCATAGCATCTATTACAGCGATTCGCCTTTTAAATCAGTTTATTGCCGCCCTGCCAGTTTTACATCGCCAAGACTAGATCATTGTCGGAAACTAGAACCATTCTTGAGTCGCACTAACACTTTCCTTTTCTCCCCCTTATTACTTTGTATCAGAGACTGGAATGCACTACCTGATCATATTGTTACCGACAGCAATCCCATTTCATTTAGAGATCAGTGTTCACTATTGTATAATTACTCACCTTGATTATGTTTTTGTATAATAGCTTTTGTGCTTTGTTTGTACTTTATTCTTTCTTTATTTCGCTTTGTTCGACGACATTGGGTGCATCAGCGATAGCATTTCACTTTTCCGTGTTTTGCTATTCTATTTTTGTTTGTTTGTTGTTTTAACCTTTGTCATTTGTTTTGAATCTCCCCTCATGTAATGCGTCCATCGGACGCCCTTGAGGTGAATAAAATAAAATGAAATGAAATAATATGCCTCTTGTGACAAAACTGGGCACACGTTTTGTCGCCTACAGCAACACTGAGGCCAGTCAAGCAGGCCTCCTATCTTGATGGGCCCCACAGACCCACTAGAGGAGCATGGTGGGCCCATCAGACATTTCAATATATCCTAAAAGGCCTCTGAGGCCCTTACAGGAAATTCTACTAGGCCTCATAGACATTTTTGTATTAGGGTTCGACTGTAGCGCAACCTGAATTTGCCCAAGATAGCAGCCGGCATTCTGCAAAAGGGTGTTGCGACTTCCATATAAAGGAGCTATACTTTCGCAAGGAATGAAGCACGCCAAAATCGAGGTGCCTTTATATCACGTAGCTGGCCTTACAAAAATGGCAAATCTGGACCTATATAAAAATACCTATAAAAAAAAGATATAGTGTTATAAAAATTGGGCCTATCTGGCCATATCAAGCACATCAGCTTATATAAGGCTTTTCTAGCCAATTCTGCCCAATTTTATTATATATATACATATCTGGATCTGCCAAATAGAGGTATATCTGCCTCCGATATGAGGGCAGATATGTCTCAATCAGATAAGGCAACCTTTATATACAGGGTGTTTTTTTATTCTTGCAGATTTGCTTTTAAAAAAGCCATGAAAGCTATACTTATGCGGTTTGTGCGAGTGAGTTATACGCCAAGAAGGACATTATGTGGGTGGCTAATCTTTGCGATAAGTGGGCTAATTAATTGAAATTCACTATTTAACTTTTAAATCAGTGAAAATAGACATATGATTCCAGTTAGAAACTTGCTGAGCGTCGTCCGAAACCCCTACATAAGTCATTTTCATATAGACTTTCAGCGCGTGAGAAGCGTAGTAGTGCACCAAAGTTAGCACTGGTGGAGCAGGTACAAAGCTAGCGGTTTCGGTAAGGCGCCCGGGCAATTTTTCGTCTCTTTTGTAGCCCTAGCCTTGTACCTGCTCCACAAGTGCACTTCAGTGCACTACTGCACTTCACACGGGCTCAAAGTCTTTCTACAAATTACTGATATAAGGCTTTTGGACGACGCTCAGCAAGTTTCTAATTTAAACCATATGTCTATTTTCACTAATTAAAAGTTAGTAAGTAGATTTAGTTACTTAGCCTACTTATTGCAAGTATTAGCAAACCACATAATGTCCCCCTGGGTGTATAACTCACTCGCACAAACCGCATAAGTGTAGCTTTCACGGCTTTTTTAAAACAAAACTGCAAGAATAGGTGGTATTCACTAACCCCGCAGTTTCGATATTGGAGCGCCACCGTTGTTCCGCCATCTTCGAGGTCGTGGTTTTACTGGCGTGGGTACGCGGTGGTCCGTTGCTAGTGTGGGCTAATTCCGTATCGTTGAAGAAGTTTCGTTGAACAGAAGAGTGAAGAAAAGTTTATCTCGGGGGCAGACCGTTTCCCTGTTGCCGCCGAGTACCGTGTGTAAAGGCTGAACCGCATGTAAGCAATTTAGCAAGCGACGGGACGAGCGACGGCAACAGCGACGAGACAATAGACGACGACCCGCTTCGTTGTCACTTCGTCACTCGCGCGTCGAGGCAAACCGCATAAAAGCGACGGGAGCAAGCGACCAATGCGATAAGCGACGTTTTCTAGAAATCCAAAAACCAAGTGACGCAACGAGCGACCATGAGAAATCTCCGTCGCCCGTCGCCGGCTCCCGTCGGTGTTGCCGTCGCTCACTAAATCGCTTACATGCGGCTCACCCTTCACTGTCGCTTGCCGCGTAGCTCGGTTTTGGGATTTCTAGAAAACTTAGCGTTCATTGCCTTGGTCGTTTGTTCCCGTCGCTTTCATGCGGTTTACCTCGTCGCGCGAGTGACCGAGCGGCAGCGAAGCGGGTTGCCATCCCTCGTCTCGCCGCTCACCAAATCGCGTACATGCGGTTTTTGAATCGCTTGGGGTAATGTAATGAAAAGTGCGCCGCATTTTTTATAAGCTGTGCACTCGGTGAGCCGCATGGTATGTTTCTGCACAGGAACAAGCACCGAAGGCACGACGTAAGACAAGAAGGCGATGGAGCAACCCGGTTACACGGCCGTAGTACAGAAAATCCGCTAAAGAAAACAATGAAGAAACTAACAAAACAAAACAAATAGTAATCACACCGTGCTACAAAAGCACCAAAGTAGAAAAATCAGTTCTTGCAAGAGCTACCGTCGTGGGCACGGGGCGAGACACGGAGCGCTGCATGGAGCCGAGGGAGCCACACGACCGAGGTGAACGAGTCCGATAGCGACAAAAACGAACTAAAACACACACAAAAAATATTCCTATGGCGCTTCAAAAGCACCATAGTATAAGAAAAACATCTAGTTTCGGTCGAAAAGACCCTTTAAAGTTGTAAAATGCTGCTAAACCATGCTGAAAGGTCCGGCCGACACCTGCGTGCGGTAGAAAGAAACCTCGAAGATGGCGACCGTGGTGGCCGATGCTAGCGAACCTAGCGAGTGCCGTCAAGTGAATGTCACCTATAAAAAAAACACCCGGTATATTTCTTTCTACAAATAACTACCAAAAGTGACTTCTCATTTGCATAAGACAAATACCAATTGGATATTGAGAATGATACAACTTTTATGTTTTTTACATGAGCTGCGCTTTACACCACTCCTGGTTTCGATCAACTTAATTCCCAGGGAAAGCAGGATTATCGACATTCGCTGAACGAATGTCCATGAAACGTTAATGTCGACGAAACGTGTGTCCATGAAACGTGTATCCACGAGAAGGTTGCCCTGGAACGTGTTGTCACGAAACGCAGGGCGAGCACACGCCAAAAAATCTGTATTCTAGCTGCAGTTGTAACATGATTTTAGAATTTTGGGAGAAATTATTCTGCCGGCTGCCAGGATATAGACACGGCCTAATTCTAGAGGTAATCTGGAAGAGTACATTTAGGAACACGATCAATTGTCACAAAGAAGGTTGCAGCGCACTTACGTTGACGAGACGGGATTAGAAAGGTGTAATTCAAGATACATGTCGACACGGCCACGGCAGAACCAGCGCTTAAACACAAAAACGAGAAGGAGGGTGGTTGTCAAGATTCAACACGATGTAGCACAAGCTGTCATTTGTAGAACCGAATACTACACGCATCACAAAAATGCTTGGGCTTGTTTGAAGAAATCGCTTGCAGAAGCAGAAATCCGCGGCAGCCACGGAGGGCGAACACACGCCAAACTAGATCCCGCAAAACGCATTCCGACATTGCTAAAGGCTAATGCGTCATCGGCAAACCACGTGACCACGCACCTTCTACCACGCTTTCGGCTTAGGGAGAGAGAAAATGAAAGCCGTTTACAACTCCCTGTAACGCCGAACTAGAGCGCAGCTCTTGAGGAGAGAAGGAAGGGTACTGAGGGGAGGGTAAACACCTCCCATCCTCCTCCTCCCTCCCTCCCTCCCTTCCTTCTCCCCTCCTCCTCCCCTTCCTTTATCCTCCCCTCCTCCTCCTCCTCCCTCTCTCCCTCCACCTCCTCCTTCTCCCCCCTCCTCCTTTCTCCTCCCCTTCCTCCTCCTCCCTCCTCCTCCTCCCCCTTATCCTTCCTACTCCTCCCTCCCTCCCCTTTCCTCCTCCCTTCCTCCTCCCCTCCTCCTCTCCCTCCTCCTTTCTGCGCGGTGCATTATGGGATATTTCCCATGATGCACCGCGCGGTTACGCCGCGGCGACGCCGCTCAAGCCGGAAACAGGCGCCTAAGAGCTGCGCTCTAAAAAGAAGAGAAGGAAAGGCCAACATGGGAGAGTACACACAAAAGGCTTATTTTCTAAAGGCATCCCAACCAGGACCTGGTCCTGATCCCAACTATGACCACAACGAGAGGAATTGTCCCTTGTACCGAAGGTTGAAAGTGCAGTGAATGCTACGTGTGACCTTGGGCTCAAGGCAGGTGCCGTGTTCTGCCGTATCACAAGCTTCTAAAATGTAGGCAAGTTACCCTAACCGGAGACAGGATTGGCATAGAACACGCATAGCGTCCTCCCTGCTGCCAATACCGAGTGAAAATACAACTCTATGAAGTCCAGTTTTGAACTTTCAATGAAGCTGTCCAGCTCAAAAGTGACCCAAAACGATGCGAGCTTGAGGATACTATGTTTTGTGCTGTGTAACCCACATTATAATTTTTAATAAAAAAATAAGCGCGACTATTTTGGCACACGATGTCCACAAATAAAGAGATAAATAAATATGTATATATTTTTACCAATAAATTTAAATGATGTGTACACTGTTAGGTTCGTGTTTTTAAATTTCGAATTTTTTTACCAAATAGTTCCACAAAAGACGCAACGTACAGCACATATTCCGACTTTCAACGCACGATGAATCGCAGCACTCGCAAACAGAATGTTGCGACACTGTGCGAACGGTTTTGAAAGATGCTGCTGTACTCCGGGCGCAACGGATTCGCAGCCGTTCGAAGGGAAAATGATTCGGGATGACGAAGTAGCGTCTTGCATCTTCAGTAAGCTAACGGTTCGTGTTTCCCCGCTCAATTTAGAAGGAAACATTAACGAAATTAGTTTCACGGCTAGATTTACCGGCAAAATTGACGTCACGTGACATAAGTACAAATTCAATTTCTTGCTAAATTTAGCGGGGCGGTTCCACCTATGGCGACGCCGACACCAATTATCTCGGAAACGGGCGCTTAAGAGCAGCGATCTAAAATGTATCATTTGATTAACTCACTTTCCGATCTTATGCACTTCGTCCTATTGGCTCACGTCAAACATACAACAAAATTTTATTTGTCTTTCAATCTTCAAAATGCGCAATCTATTAATTGGTCCAAATACCTGAATAAACTTCACTTAAGGATGTTAACAATAGTTAACCAATTACATGAGACTCATGCAATATAGATCAGTCAACTAGTGTCTTGGCGAGTGCATATGACTTATTGCTTGCACGACCAAAACGGGCCCATATATCATTTCAAGGGCTATATGTGCACGCGTATACGCCGATATATGGCCATATTTACGCACTTATCTGTCCACATCTGGCAGTATTGGCACACTTATATAGCGAAAGATGGCCGTATCTGCTCCCATATATGGCGGAATATAGGGCATATCTGACTCCTCATATTATCCTATATGCCCGTATATAAAATATATCAGGGCCATATCTGACATTTTGTACGGGTGCGCGTCACGCCTGATAGCCAAAGGAGCGCCGCTGAGGGAATCGCTTCTGTTTTGTTTTATTTTTTCGCCTTTAATGAATATTTTTGTCCTCCGGCTTACCGAATTACATCATTGAGGACGTGGAAAGTATATCAAGCATCGACGACATAATATCCGATGAGGTGCAGGATGCGATTCGCCTATAATACCTTAAAGGGTAACTGAAAAGAAAAGAAGTGTTTTTTTAAACAGCCTAATTAGCACAATCATGTCACAAAACAAATTTTCCGCGAAAAAATATTTTTTTAGCAATATTTACGTCACAGGACGTAATTTAGTCGGAGTCAGAACCTCTCCACATTTGAAACTCCCGTTCTTTCGACCCCCGCTGAGGAGAACTACGCCCCGCCCCTCACTCTTGGAATTGCTCTTTTTTGTTGATTGGCTGCTAAGTTGAACGACGCAGCGTCTCGACTTCCGGCGAGATCTGCAATAACGCGCGTTAAACATGGTGCTGGTATTGTTTTGGTTTGACGGTACACGAGAATAGAGCTGTAACGAGAAGCTGCGCGGTTTGGGAGCACATAGCGAAGACGTGACCGGAGAAGTGCCCCTGAGATGTTCCCGGAAGACGGAAAGTATCATTCGTAATCGTCGTGTGTGCTTGGAGAGCGAAGGGAGTCACTGGATCCACGAGTGTGCAACCGCAAGCCCACGTTCATGACAGCGCTGCGTTGACTTCGGCGATCTCGTTCTGTTTGGTGCAACGCGGCGATGCGACAAAGAACTGAAGCGTTCATGGTGTGTGTGGTGCGGTGCTTGGAAGTAGAAACCCACACTAACACGGAGCGCAGATTGGTTGTTGTGGGGTTCAGTCCCGTCGTCGTCAGCTGATCCAGTCAAACTGGTCCGGGAGGACGCATCGAGCGTTTTTAAAAGTAAATATTCCTTCGCTCCGTTTCAAAATGTTAAATATTCCCGGCGCATACCGTGAGTAAAAAGCTGTGGGCGTTTTTAACAAAATTTCGTCGCTTTACTTGAACAATGAACTACGAATTGTTGTCCTAAATCTGACGTTTTTATGCTTCGTGTTGGACTGCGTTTGCAGAGCAACGTGTTGCGCTCATCGTGCGGTGTGAATAAATTTGGGCAAGATTTCTTACCTGCCGTCAGATGCATGAACTGAGACAATTTTTTACGTTCTTTTTGGGGGAAGAGGCGTTGTGCATTTAGTACGGTACAATCACTTGAACGTTCAGAAATTGGGGACGGCGAGCAAGCTTTCCGAACTTTGTCTCTTTGCTCTCTGGCACTGCCCCTAGATTCAAGTTTCAGTAGACATACCTACTAGCAGGCACAAACTGCTCTAAAGCAGGTAAAAGTCTGGAAAGTCGGGACGGTGCTGACTCCTTGTTTCGCACTTTTCGCCAGGTGACGGGGAAGTGCTTTTGCAAGGTATGCGCAATATGTGACCGATTTTGTTATGCCCGTCGTTTGCGTCTCTCTAGCAAAACAAATAAGATAATCTACAAAGCCGCGATCACAAGCCAAGATTTACGATAACACTACACATTCATTCAAACAACTTTCCGCAAGATAGTTCGGAAGCAGAGAAACAAAAATTTGTATGCTAACGCAGAATTCGGACGTTCGAAGGCTTCTGCGGACAGCTATTACGTAATAACCTGGCTGTGCCAGGTTTTTACGTAACAGCTGTGTCAAGTCGCGGACGTTTGGGGCACACGGTGTGAATCTCGACGGCCTCCGGAGCGATATGACGAGAACGTAACTGGACACGTTTGTCGCTACGCGAACGCCCGATTGCGTCCTGCCAAATAGCATTCCTTTAGGGGCCACATGGCTGCTGGAAGGCTCGCTGTCGGGATCACTCACCTGACATCTCCAAAAAGTTAGAATTTGCACGCGCAAGCGAAAAAACAAAAGAAAAAAGAAAAGCACGCTAAGCAAGCAAAAAGGAAAACGAAAGAACCGCTCTACGAAAGCCCAAACCCCACGCCGCTTCCTATCACTAACACCTGTGACAGCTGCTAAACACACTACTTCACTTAAGAAGTCTCGCTCAAGCACCTGGGTCAGCACGAAACACTGATCACATCGGCGAAACGACTCGTCGAGGTAGGCGAGACAGGCGGGAGCAGAGACTTCGGAGGCCATGAAAGAATGGCGAAGCTTTTGTTTGATATGGTATGAATTCAAACGGAAGTTCCCATCTTGTAAACCTTTTGTAAATAATATTAATAACTCTCATTACACGGGTTATTTTTTAAACAAAAAATATGCCGCTTAAAAGAAATTGCAACATATAACAAAGTTTTAACAACCAAGATCTAAGCTGTCAATCAAACTCTTAGCCAATGAGAAGTATACCAGCCGATTGGGATTGAGGTCACGAAATCCCAACTTTGTGGCGCGCGATTTAAAACGGACGAAATAGCCGCAAACTAAAATCAGTCTCACGCAATAAATATTGCCGTAAAAAATGTTTTCTCGCGGAAAAATTGTTTTTTGACATGCTTGTCCCAATTAGGCTGTTTAAAAAAATCATTTTTTCTTTGCAGTCACCCTTTAAGTAACTCCTGACAGCACACATTTCCGCATTAGAGGTAGAAGGTGCTCGGTAAACATCTCGATCAAAGTTTCTAAGACCCTCAACGCAGCCCGAAATTCAGGCAATAATAACGCAGGTACCGAAGGCTTTTGCAGTCTATTTCTCTTCCATGTCCCTCTTTTGTTTTCATAAACTCCAGCTCCGTTTGCAGGAACTGCATTACCGGATACGCACACGGGCTCAGAGCCTTAACTGTCAGTCAGACAGCCAGAACTTCAACAAAAGCGACTACGCGAAGACTCGAGCCAGCTCGTGTCCTGGCCGCGCCTCTTACTTCTAGCTATCTCCAAGGCGTAACCAGATGATGCCACTGCTCGCCCTTATAGAGCAATGAAATTTACTGCTTTTCTCATCAGGCCGAAAATTTTTACGAATGCGAACTGAGTTGTTTCAGAAAACGCCAACAGCTCAGCTCCGCAAGCCACAGTGGGGAAATTGTGACTGTACTGGAATCCATAACTGCGCTATTCACAGTGGGAAGCCTTCACGGAACGCTAGCTGTTGTTGAACTGGGTGTCGAGGAATCAGTGCATCCTTGGCGTCGATTTTCTCAAGTCACAAAAGTCCTTGCTCGATTTTGACCCTAATGATTTTATGTGGGCACCAACTCGCTTCCGATAGGTGCCGGCAATTTAACGTTTCTCTAGTAATAAGGTGGTTAGTTGGACGAGTTGATAATGATTGAACATGGTTAAAATTGGGCACAAATATAAAGGAACAACCTCCTGTGCTGGTTGTTTTCACCCCGTGCTAAAAAGGTTTACTACACCATACGTCCTCGCACTCTAAAGTTGTAAAAAGAGGCATAGGTATTTCCTGCCTTAAATCAGCCTCAAAAAGTTATGCTTCCACACCATCAAAGGCAGTTTTAATGCTCAAATTGAGAGGCTTACAGTTTTTGGGTTTCCAACGCAGGTGCTAACTGAGGTTGTGGGAACTCTGATAAAAAGTAAAAGGATGTGAAAAAGCAGCACGTAAAATAGACAAAAAGAGTGGTGGCGGTTCCGTATATACACAAAATTTAGCACAATCTTAAACTGGTAGGCAATAGGTACAAAGTCCCCTTAGTGATGTCAGCCTCCCCCCCCCAAGAAAATGGGTCAAGTTTGTTCTAAAGTTCAAGGAAAAGTAGAAAATATTGCAAAATTCAGGTGCCGCACAAAACACATCCGCCCTTACGTGCCCTGTTCAACCAGAGCGATTCACAACATTCCATTTTCTGTGGTAGATTCTACGTAGGACAAAGAGGACGGTGTAATAATGACCGGCTAAGGGAACACAATCTTTCTCTAAATTCCACGGGGGGGGGGGGGGGGTCACCTACGTCTGCATTGTCAAGCATGTAAGAGTACACCTCGTTTACAAAAAATATCTGAAAATTGGATGATGTCACCAAAAACGCATTGGGGAAATTATGAAGCTTTTAGTATACTCCGCCTAGGCGAGTGTTGTGTCAGCCATCCTTCCGTGGAATTAACCGACAAGGAAATCGCCTTTCTACAATCGTTAGAGTATGGTTGATTGTGTGTGTCCTCCACGTGCTCGGGTGCCTCCATGTGAGTGTGGCCTCGGCTCGAGCTAATACCCCAGGCTGTTTTTTTCCTTCCATATATCGAGTTGTTAGTTTGCGCTTGTCTCTTCGCTATTCCCTTTTCACTCTTCCTTTTGTTAGTGCGCTTTTTAACCATGACGTTTCCCTGCGACAATGGGCTGCCAATTAATTCAATGTCCCTCTATATTCACCTTCAGGCATTTTCTACCAAATTAACCGATCAGATATTACCACACTATGGGCAACGTCTCCTGACCTAAATAAACTCAATGCTGAAATCTTCTGCCACCAAATTAAATAGTTCACGAACATATTCAGGACTGCAGGCGCAGAAGGCTGACATCTGCAGCGACACATTGAATAGTGACAAAAAATATTCCCCCGCTCGACAACCCACTCAACGTACATCCCTCTCACAGGGGACGCACGTCGATGACTTGGTGAAACCAATGCTACAGCAAGGTGTGACAAAACCAGCAAGTTCTCTCTGGTCCTCACCAGTAACAATGGTAGCAAAAAGGGACGGCTCCAATTTATTTAGCGTAAACAATTGGCGACTTAACGACGCTACTAAGAAATACATTTTCCTTCTGCCTCGGACTGAACACATCTTCAACCACATCGACGGGTGCACATGGTTCTCTCAACTTGACCTCAAAAGCGCATAATCTAATGTCTCTGTGTATCCAAAATGCCTCGAGAAGACCATTTTCACCGCAGGCGACGGCCTATGTCAGTTCAAAAATTATATCATTTGCACTACGACAAGGCTTCGTCTACATTTAGAAGACTAATGAAATACGTTTCTACCGACCTCATAGGCACCGTTAGTCTTGTATAGCTTGATGACATGATCGTTTTTGGCAAGACATTATCAGATCATCTGACCAACCTTAGCTTGTTTTTTCTTATAGCTCCAAACGGAAACCTGTAGCTCGAAACGAAAAAAAAAGATTTTCGAAGTAAAAAGACAACAAGAATACGTCCGCTACTTTAATTCGGTGAATGTTATTTATACATACCCTTGGAAACACCCAGCTCTTGTTGAATGGCCAACTCCAAGATCTACCGCAGACGTGTAGAGCTTTATTGGCTTGGCATCGTATTATCTAAGGTCTGTTCCCAGTTTCGCTCAAATCGACAAGCCTTTGTATATCCTGACTGAGAAAAAGGCGAAGATAACCTGGTCTACGGAATGTCAGCGCTCGTTTGATACACTCAGAAGAGCACTTACGTCTCCGAAAGGACTTGCGTATAGAAAGGACACCACATGCTTTATACATGACACCAGTGCCAGCCCTTCGGATATTTGTGCAATCTTTTCGCTATACCCGACGGACAACAAGACGTCATTGAATATTACAAAAATGGTCATTACGAAGCTCGAATGCAATTAATGTACGACCCTGCGCGAATTGCTTGATATCATCAAGCGATCACTTATTTTCATCGTAGTCTGCTGGGCTCAAACTTTTTGTTTGTACCGACCACGCATCATTGAAGCGAATGCTGAGTTTCAAAAGAGCTGATTCAGGTCGCCCACTGGGTAGAACGCCCGCATCAATATGACTTTTACATCAAACACCATGCCGCTCACGTCACCGCCCTGCCACTGGTCTCTCCCGTCGCTCCTGCAGGGAAAGGTACAAGCAGTGTATGAGAATTGTAGAAAACGCAGCTTCTACTCGTTCAATGCACTAAAAATATTACCCTTAAAAGAACAAAGCGTGGACATCGGGAAGCCTTTCTAATGCTCAATTTGTCGAAACAGATATCAGTCCATCCGTTAGATAAAAAAGAAGAATATCAAACTCCACCTCAAAAGGTGTCCAAGTTGTTTCCGCAATCAAGATTTACTTCCCACGATGTAACATTTTGTTTTTGCGCAACAGTGTTCCTTACTGACGCTGAGAGTCCGCTGCAGGTAAGTCTGTTTTCCGGCAGCTTGTGCTGCTACGAAAGATTCGCCCCCTAGTATTTTATCAGCTGCACACTGCGCATGAAAGAGGTCACTTCGGCGTGAACCCCACAGTCAAAATATCCGACAATTCTTCAACGTGCTGCTGTTCTCCAGCGTCGTAAATCTAAGGGTCCGTCAATGCGACATGTGTGCTTCGCGCAATGAGCCTCTCGGAACAAAAGGCACGCCAATAAAATTCCGCCGGTGGCATCGGCGAGTTGACGGAATTCACGCAAGTTTTCTTCTGGACCGGGTTCGAATTTGTGCCCTGCAGCCCGAGAAGCAGGCACTCCTTGAATAAACGCGTCTGTCGGTGCCATTCCGAACTTAGGAACTTGCACATCCTTACTCCTTGTCGCTGTGATGGCCTGACCCCTCGAAAAGCAAGAAGACTACCGGTGGGAGTAGTCTGTGGCGGACAGAATAGGCGTATCTTCATGCGTTGCAGACGGCGATAGGGTAGATGACTAATATAAAACACGGCTGAACAGTGAAACAATTAAAAAGGCCCAGTGAACTAGAAATAAACAAGGCGGCCAAGGGTTGTGTGACTAAGCATTGAAATTGTTTTCTTACTTGCGCCATAGGGGTTGTGTATTTGTTATCTTTGTCCCGTGGACGGCGTTATGTAGGCCAGACTGACCGCTGCCTCAAAGAAATATTAAGGAAACACGTATGTAATGTGACCTCTGCGGTATATGGCCATCGGGACATTCATTGCCGCGAGTGTGGCTGTCATCCTGATATCCAGTAATGAAAAATCGTGATATGCCATTACGACCAACTAACTTGTGAAATAATCTAGGCTTGGAGATATCGAGATTAGGCGCCGAGTGTGTCTGCAACCCATCTATTCCCTATCGAACAAAAAATTAGATTGTCTTGCTCGTCACTAATCTAGATTGAGGGCGTGCGATACGGTGGTTTTTGTGGTCTTAGTGCATGACAAACTTATTGTATTTTTTATGGTCTTGTCCAAACAAGTATTTTTTGTGCAGTCGAGAGTCACTGCTGTGTATGTGTCCTGCTTCTCGTCCCTCGTCGTTTTCGCTGTTTTAACATTAAAATAACGCACCGACTTTTGGTGATGGCACAGCATTTCGAACATTCATTCATGGTTTCCACATACCATATAAACCTACGAGCATAATGAGGACACACGAAGCCGTGTCCCTTAAAAAGTGCGGCAAAAACCTTTCGACTATTGTAAAACACAAATATGTATTTTCAACTTGCGCTTAATGATGTCTAAAACGATGATCCAAAAGTAAAAAAAAACATGTTTGGTAGCTTCTGGCACAATGTACAGTAAACAGTCTTTTTCGATTGAAAAACAATTCTTCCTTCAGCGATACTTTGGTCGACAGGATGCAACAATGCAACAAACTACGCCTTTTTAATGCGACGTAATACTCTTCACCTGGTCTGTTTGTGAAAATTCTATGATGCATTGATGCTAGGGAAAATGACCCATCATGGTTTTCCAGAGAGTGTTTCCTTGAAAAAGCTCCAAGATAATCCACACAAAATTTGTCCGCTAAAAAGTAAAAAGCATCAACATTTTTCTTTTATTTTAATGTTGCTTCTTTAACCATGGTAACTGGTGTTTCGCCGATAAATCCAAAGAGGTGGAATATCGTATGGTGTTGTTACCAGGATCAGCTCCCGAACCAGTGGAGTCTTCTGACCTCTCAAAATTAAAAACCGCGTTCTTAGTAAGCCGATAAACAGGTGCTGGTGCAAGATGCCATCAGCTTAAATGCGAAAGAAGAGGTTGTCTTGTTGCATCGGTTAGCAGTCGGATTGGCAGATAAATACAGTGAATATCCCGTAAAACGTTCGGATGTTTCACCCTGCACAAAGAAAACCTTATAAGATGTACCGGAACTTAGCCACAAAAAATACATTTCATATGGTGGACGTTGTGAGCATAAATACGTGTAGGTGTGCCAACCGCTTCGCGCGCTGTTCAAGGTCTTTTGCCACAACTGACCAGTAGGTCGTGCTCTTCCTAATATGCTGCCAACTCACTGCTAAAGTTTCGGAGCGTGACTTAGTAGTGTGTCTTTGCCCAACAACCGTGCCCAAAATCTGCACTTGTGCAGGTTTAGTGCACTTCCGGAGGCTGCGCAGAAAGAGCGCGTAAGCGCAACTGCGTAGCTGACATTTGGCTTGTCTCCGCAGTTATAGGCAATATTGTATCCATAGTTTAAGTCTGGATTCTCCGCCAAGGAAGGAGTAAGGTTTCGCACTCACGCTACGAATGATGCTTTGGTAAAGGGGCTCCATGAGCAAAGCGAAAAGCACGGAACATAGAGGGCACCATGCCATTAGAGAGAAGTGAACCGAGATGATTTAAGACACACTATAATTTAGATTAAACTTTGTGGGATACCTTGCGTAGGACATTGTAACGCCTTGGAGATTTACTTTACCGTCACCAACGTTACTCAGCATTTTGAAATGGGCCAAATACTAAACACGATCAAACACCTTCTCAAGCTCTATTTGAAGGACAGCCACATGGTCGTCCAGATTAGACACGGATTATGAAATGCAACGAGCGTTCTGAATTTCCTTTTTTATAGTCATTCCCCTAATCCCTCATCTTTAGTACTTACCGTCTATATCCGTGATGACCCCTTGTTACATTAATGACAATATGTTGGAAAATTCTTGTTGGTTCTGGTCTCTACGTTTTTGGGGAATAAGACAGTGTGCGTCCGTAGAAAGAAAAATGGCAGTTCCCTTAGATGGTAGGCCTCTAAAAAAAGCTCCTTACAAAATGAGATCGATTGCATATTTAGGCACGGTATAGAACTCAGAAATAATACGGTGAGGGCCAAGAGTTTTTCTTTCTTTTTTTGGTTAGGGAGGGCATCAATACAATGCTTGAGATATGTTAGACTAATGACACCTTCCAGACTTGCTGATGTTCGCCTAACCGTAAGAGCGGCTCTCTCAGCTACTAGAAGCGTTCCTTGTAGCGGCCGTTATTATTTTGTTCTCCGAAGAGCTTACGGTAACGTTCAAGGAACATATGCTCTATCTTCTGCTTATCGGTGACTACCCTATTCGTATGTTTTATTTCTAATAATTTCTTTGTCACAACGTGGCGTTTCCCATCTGCCATTGCTTTCGTTTCAGGCTTCTCCCCGAGGGAGACGCGCACTTGCTTCGCTTGGGAGCGCGTGACAAGTCCCTGATAGCGCTCTTGGTACAGACTATCCAGTTGAACATTGTGGAACTAATAATATACGCCCTTTGTTCTGAAACAGTGCACTGGGACAGGAGAAAAATAGGAATATCGATCTTGTAGCTTCATTTTCGTTTTGCTTATGAAATCAAACCGTTTTAGGTTGCTTACGGAACGGTGAATATTTCGATTGTAAGTTGTTTCACGTCTTTCTTAAAGCGCTCACTAAAGCATACGATTGTACTGGTTCCGATTCGCAACAACTTAAAGAAGATGCCGCGCCTCAGTTATAAGCTTTTAGTCTTAAAGAAACAATAAAGGCAATTTCCGATATTTTTGTCGATTGAACTGGGTTCCAAGCACGTTCCAGTCAACGTTGCCCAAAGTTCAGCTGCAACCGGCGCTTGTGTGCCGCGCAAGTCAATTAAAGAGCCGCGGTAATAATTGTACCGGGATCGATTCCGGCCTAGAAGCGCGATGTCACAAGAGACGCGTCATCGATTGGTCGAAACCAGTGGCGCGCCCTTAGTCACGTTTGGTTCGCAATATTTATGAACAATGTTCCAGTTTCCACTTGAATAACCATGAAAATATTAAATCGGAGCGGAACCAGTTAATAAACCGGAAATAAAACAGCATAATTATGTTTTTCTTTGTTACGCTGGACGCGAAATTGGCAACGAGCACCTATGGGCAAACAAAATAAATATAAGAAAGAACACAACACGGAACGCGCGGGCGACGTTTGGTTTTGGTTTCAGATGTCGGTGTCGTGTTTACTTTTTGAACACGGCACTCCAAGGATTCTGCAAAGCGGTAGTCATGCCAAATTTGTGCCCTGTAGAAGGCTGTTCAAACGGTCAACTCAAGAACCGTGATCGTTCGGGCGATTATAGTTTTCACGTACTCCCAAGCGATGAAGCATTGCGAAGTCGCTGGATGAACATCGTTGTCTTGCGTAGAGGTCTCGACGATGACGTCATAATTTGTTCGCTATATTTTCGGTCACCAGACTTCGAACAGCACCTTCAGTTTAGCCGTAGTCTTGGCAAAGGTGCGTTGCTACCTCGGTTGAGGAAGGACGTTATTTCTTCAATTCAACCACGCAGTATGTCCCCACTGTCCCCACCGATGTAGCGAGGAATCACGGTAAATGCAAATATTGGATGAATATTATTTGCTACATTTCAATACCTTTTGCGGCACGGCTGAAGTGCTGTTTATCTTTCATACAAAATTCGAAGATTTTTCATTTTATCATAAGTCCAGTCCGCGATCTCGCGAACATGTGCTAAAACAATTTGTTCAAGACCACCAGATAACTAAGTTTCGGCATAAAACGCATATCTTTGTTTTTACGTATTAGGGTGTTTTAGTAGATCGCTTTCAGAGGCCGCTGCCTCCGCTATCACTCCGTGCTCGCGCTTCAGAGTATGCTTCGAAGTGGCAGCACGAGCTCCCGACGAAACGACCTTGCCACCGCGCTATAACCCACCGCGACACCAGAGTCTCGATCTCCTAAATGCTACCGATAAAGATAATCCACACTTTACGTCACTCTCGATGTCACCTCTGTTTTGCGAGACCCAGAAATGAGAATAATGATAGTTCAGTTTCGGTTTCTTGAATTTCTTTTGGCACAAAAAATACGCGTCACAAAATATCTAAGAAAAAGGACAGTGCGCTGGGTTCCCAAAGCGCCTAAACACTATAGGTTTGAATTAAGCTAGTTGGCGCATATTGAATAGGGTCAGCTGAACAGTTAAAAAAAAAAACAGACAGAGGACAATACATACACACCACTGACTATCACCTTGCTTGCTTTAATATTTCGTCTTCCTTTTTTTCTTTTATCACTGCAGCTAGGAAAAAGAGCCATCCCCATGTTGCGCTAAACCCATTAGGATGTTAGGTGGCTCGTGCCACACCCAAAGTATTGTCTTTTTTTCGAGTGGATTGTGATAGACAGGATGCTCACGCACATTTGACCACTCTCTTTGATGGCCAGGGCTTCAATTACTTCTGCGTGTACGTGCGTTCCGGTGTTGCTTAAAAATGGTAATGTTTTAATGTTGAAGTGCACTTGCAGGAGAGGCAGTGTGCAAAGAAATGTCCGGCCGATGTTCCTATATCGGGAGCCGCGTGCTCCCTAGCTCGATCGTTCACATACCCTTAGCAGTACCTGCCACAGAAAAGTGTTAAGTGGTACACAACGCCAATTTGCCACGGGGTTTACTGCGTCCTGTGAGCAATTGTGCATTGTTTTTTTTCTTCCATCAATGTACTTAGTTTTTTGAGAAAGTTTCCCAATTGTTACGAAAACCATGCAGTGGTCTGAAAACTAAATCGGTTCGACGGTATATATGTTCAATTTGTTTATGAGCCTTGAATATCAATACACACTGTTTTACCGAGCGTTTAAAGTGTAATAACCGATTTCAAACAGAAAAAGAACGTGCGCGTGCGAAAAAAAAAATGCGCCGTGAGAGTCAGCGGAGTGGATTAATAGATCAAGGCTGTGCAGTGCAAAGACACCGCACCTCCGTTGCAGGCCAGGCCTCAATATGACCAACCAAGTCTGCTGCTTTCCGAAGGTTCTTGCCACCAGTCTGTCCGGAACTGACTTTGCTTCGTTGGGAGAAGGGACACTCTCCACATCTGGCGAACAGCAAGAACGCAAACTGCCGCTGCAAATCAATACTCCGCCAACACCACGAGAGACCCCAAGACCGAAGTTCTCTTTGCCACCTGCCTCAACCTAACCCCATGGCATCCACACCAGCATGCGGCCAATGATCTGTACCGAACTCGTCAACTCCAACCTACCCTTCTCTCCTCCCACTAGTAACTTTTGCGAACCTTTCTCCTTCTTGACTCTCTGTATTTGCTTTTTTATGTATTACCTTTATTTAACATTTTTATAAACGAGTATTGTTTTGGCAATTCAACTGTCTCGTCTAGATTATTGACAACAATAAGTCACGAGCTACATCACGAAAATTTGGCGTCCTCGACACGACGAGACGCGTTTTTATTCTTGGTAGAGGCATGTTAAGAGAATGAATGATGGGCGATGATAAAAGTCGGAAAGCTGCTGGGACTCCAAAAAAAGTTTTGAAGATAAGGGTTTAAGAGCAACAGGATTGTAAAAGCGAAGAAAAGGTTCGGGCACGTGAGGAAATTCTCGTGAGCAGAAAGGTAGATCTGCCGAGAGGATTGCTTTTAAACAAAAAAGTAGAATTGGAGGAATTAGCACTTCACCTACCAATAAGGCTAGCTGAGACCGAGGCCCCAACTGCCTCTGCAACTACCTCCGATGGAGACAGCGACGGGAAACTAGACCGTGCAATTTTTGTCCTTGTAAGCTAAATCCTCCTTTCAATGACAGGCGGGACAATATCGACGTGTATTTAAAGTGATTCAAATGCATCGCTTATGGGGAGAACTGGCCGGTACATAAATGGGTGACCCGTCTCAGCATGTGCCTGACGAACACTCGAGGTATGTGGACGATTACCGCCAGAGGGCCCCATGAGCCATGAATTGACAAAAAAAGCACTTCTAGAAAGATTTCACTTAACCTCATAGAGATGACGCGAAAAATGCAGAAGGTCAAAGCTCGAAGCTGGAGAGACGGGGAGTCATTACGCTGCTTGGTTGCGTGGTTTCTTTGACAAAAAGAAATGGAAGTTGGTGAAACCCCTTCGCGATCTGAAGCCTTGTGGGACAAAATTATTGAAGAGCAGTTTATTTTGCTATGTCGTGCTAGGGAAGCCATCTTTTTAGGAACGAGCAGTCTGTTCGACGGTCAGAGCAACGGTTGAGGCGTCAGATCACTTTCTAGATGCGCCACAGCTAAAATGCCTCTCATCGCTCAAAAAAGAGACAAAGACCAATTCTATCTCAAGAAATATAGCAAACGTGGACGTTTTTTTATCCCTGAGACCGAAGTGTTTTGTGTTTGGACGTATGGGCCATGGTGCAAAACAGTGTGAAGGTGCATTCAGAACAAAAGTTCCATCCAGTGCTGTAGGCTAAAGAGGGACATGAATCAAAAAAATTTCCTCGGACAGGATGAAAAAAGCAAAGCGTAATTGGCTTTGTCAATCAAAGCTCTCATGAAAAATGCTATCTGATGGCTTTACAAAAGTATTTAACGCCTCGTGTGCCGACTGTCACACGACCGCAGATGATAGAGGCAGAACGAGAAACCTGTAAACTCAGCGATGCGACCATGCGCGAAAAGTGTGTGATTTAAGCTGTTTCTTAAACGAGAAATCGGTCATTGTGTTAGAAGATAACGGTAGGATAACGGTTGTCATTCGACAGAGTTTAATTTCACATTCCCATCTTATTGAACAAAATTCGCCGTTTGTCTAGTAGAAGAACGTATCTAGACTTACCGGAAGCCATGGTGTATATACGCTTTCTATATTTCACACGAGAGTTGTTTGTAAAATGTATAAATTCTCCCTTTTATGGCGTAACCATCGGGAAGGTTAAAGGAGCGCGAGATTTTGATAAGCCATGCGTCGAATAGGAGACCCGGTAAAGAGAATTTAGAGAACGCACACACAGGTCAGTAGAGGATGTACTGCCAAAAGCAAGATATCCGTGATGAAAAGATTAGAGCAGACGGAAAGGACACCAGCTCCAAGTGAAAAAAATAAACAAAACAAAAGAACGACAAAAAACAACGATGCTACCCTCGAATCATGCCGTAAAAGAGTTTCAGGGATGCAGAGCACAAAGCATGGGTTCTACCTACAGTTTTTCTTCTCTAACACAATTTTATATTGTTGCTATGAGCAAAAAAGTTGGAAGCGTTTCAAGCGGGTGGTTGTGTAAGAGTCGTTCAGAGGCTACATTCTAGACGTCGCTCATGATAGTTTGAAGCCAGGCCATCAAGACATAAAGTGGACCACCGACCTAGTGTTAGATGCATTTTATTGGCCGAAAATACAAGAATATGTCATAGGGTTTGTAATCTCCTGCGATGCCTGTCAAAAGCATGTATACAAAGGTAAACTTACGGACGCGCCACTGGATGATAGGCCTACTATGGACATCCATTTTGAAAGGATTGCGTTACGTCTAGTAGGTTAACTTCCATCTACGTCTGAAGGTGGAAACCGTTACATCTTGGCCACGGTAGGTTTCGCAAAGCGGTGTCCGGACGCCATTGCATTATCATCTTGGGTCTCCCGTGCCGTCGAGAATGGACTAATGGAGATTTTCTCTCACGTAGATTTGCTCAAGCCGATACATTCAAATCGAGGTACCGGCTTCACATCTGGGCTGATTCAGGATTTGACGCGACTGCTGTTCATTGAGAAACTGTACACCACTCCCTTCTACCCGATATGTAGAGGTGTAGTAGAGCGGTACAATGGCACACTGCCACATATGTTATCTAAGATGAGCCAAGAGAAGCCAAGGTCGCGATCGGTACTGAGCGCCACTCCTATTTGCGTATCGTGATGTGCCGCAATATAGATTAGGCCTTTCACCATTTGAGTTAATCTTCGATCGTCGTGTTAAAGCACCATTGACGATCCTAAAATAAATTTAGACGCAAGACGAGCTGACTCACCGGAACGACGATTTAGACGACGGAGCTGACTCATCGGAACTTGTCGACTGCAAAGTACTAGAATATGAACAATAGAAATGGTGGACGACCAGCGCTCAAAGTAGGAGATCGCGCCCTGCTCTTAATACCGCCAAAGTTGAACAAACTTATTCTGAACTAGAAAAGTGTCTAAAGGGTTGTAGGCAGAAGAACCCAGGATGATTACGAGATACACCTCGAACATGCCACAAAACTCTTTGCCATAAGCATGCTCAAGCACCACAAGCAACTAGAACCAATAAGCACAACAACAGAGAAGGTGTTCTCAGTGAAAGCGATTGAGGACGTTAAGCAACCTGAGGATTCAAAGCGTTTGACCCAGGTTGCGCCTCCGACAATCATCAGTGGACACCTGCACCTCGAGGGGGCCAAGGGCAACTGGCCACGTGAGCGACACTCAACCGCTGATAAAGGGCCGTGTTGGTGTTCGTGCTGGAGATATTGGGATCACGGCGCTGGCAACGTATTATGTCGTAAGTATACAAACTGTTCACAGAGTAAGAGACTGCATTCATTTTTCATTAGAGGTTGTTAGAACTCACTCGCCTTCCTTTTGATTTGTCCAACTCTCCCACCAGCTTTCTGCGCCTAATAAACGTCCACCTCGTTGTCAAAAAGTACGAGTTTGCGATGGCGTACATGGATACGTAGTGGTGTTTTCATGAACATTCCAAAAACATCTCGTGAACCTTCGCATCATACTTGAACGAATGCGTCAGGCCGGACTTACAATTCATCCAGTTAAACTTTAGTTAGCCGCGCCTGTAATCAATCTCCTTGGCTTTGTTGTAGATTACGGCACGCTGCGCCTGAATGAAGATACGTTGCGCGCAATAACGGAGTGCCCACACTCTCACGACGTGAAGAGCCGACATAGTATATCGCCAGGCGCGTTGGCGAGCTAGCGCGTGCGTGGCCGAGTGGTTATCGCACTTGACTGTCGCGCGGAACGTGTAAGTTTGATTCCAGTCAGCGGACTGTCGTTTTTTATGCTTTCAACTTGGCCTTCTCGTAAGTTCGAGAACATTGCCTTCTGATCGAGTTCTGAAAGTTCTACGCACCGGAAGTTCTACGCCGAACGATCATGAAACCCACGAGGGTACAAAAGAGACTCCGCAAGGCGAGCGGTGTCAGTCTCGTCCCAGCGTTAGATTACTGCTGTTTCGCCACCATTAACGCCTGCGACCCAATGTTTTCTCTATTTTGTTTTTGGGCACAAGTTTACCACATTAAACGTTTATTTTCCAATGTTTATTTATTTTTCTTTTGCTCACCACCCGTGACATTTTGGTGGAGGTGCGGGGTATTGCACTCTATGCCCTTTGAGCCTACACCTCCAAAGTCATCCCGGACAAGCGACGTGCTCAGCCCCGGAAGGCTACCCTTCGCCGAAGTCGCCGAAGCCCGAACAAGCCGTCGTACCCGAGGTCAGTCTCCCGAATTGGGTCTCTTGCCCGAGAACCGGAAGAATATCTCGACAATGACCATCCCACCCGTCGTCGTCCTGCCAGTCGCACCACGGACTCCAACACATTTCCACTGGGAGGTCCACGAGGATATTGAAGACTGGCTGCCACACCACGAACGGGTATACCGCCAAAACGGATGGACGGCTGAGTAGTGGCTCCACAACTCCTACTTTTTGCTTGAAGGTAATGCGAGGCACTGGCTTGAAAACCACGAAGCCTCCTTCTCTATATGGGAGTCCTGCGCTGCCATACTGAAGCGGACGTTCCCTAACCACCCCCGTCGCTAGCGAGCAGAGGACCTTCTTTAAACAAGGGTGCAGGGCCCCGACGAAAGCGTGACCAGCTTTGCTGAGGATGTCCTGCGTTTAAGTCCCGAGCCAATCCAGAGGCCGCTGAGGAAAATAAACTTCGAGTCCTCATCCGTGGCGTCAAGGCAGAAAGTTTCGGAGGCCTGGTCCGCAATCCCCCGACGAACGTTTATGCTTTGGTGAGTGAAGCCACCAAACATCGAGCGCTCACTAACGGCCTGAGCATATCACTACCACCGTCGCAGCTTCCTTACTGGACTTGAATGCCAGCGGTGTCGACAGCCTTAGGGATATCGTCCGGGATATCTTCCGGGAAGAGCTCTGCAAGATTCTACCTGCTGCAGATCACCCGTCTTCTTTTTCACTCGCCCACTTCGTGCGAGAGGAGGTTCACCGAGCCTTCCAGCCGAATTCTCCTGTCACCGTAGAAGCACCGGAGTAGCCCGCTCTTAGTTACGGCGCAATGGTCCAACGAACGCCAACAGCCCCGCGCCCATACATGGCGGCTCCCCGACGTGAGCCTCCCAAGCCGCAGTATCCCCGACGCCAGGAAGATCGGGCGCCTGTACACCAAGGGCCATCTGCGCCAAGAAAGACCGACCTGTGGCGAACGGCAATCCGACGCCCGCTCTGCAACTACTGCGGTGAAGCCAAACACATCTATCGAGGATGTTCCACCGCCCACTTGGGCTGTGTGGGTTCCACGCGAACGACCCACCCTCGAGGCTCGGCGAACGTAATCACGACATCGAGAAGTACCTTTGACGTTCGCCATCCTCACCATCGGCTCTCCTCTGCGAATCCCGCTCACCGTCGCCTAGACGTTCAACGTCTCCAGCGCCACGACACCACCGAGAAAGCCTGTCTACTTTGCGTCGCCGGGAGAACTAAGTGCGGAACCACTTGGTGGTGGCATTGCCGAAGACGACCGACGTAAAGAGCCTCCAAGAACGACGGAGCGCTCCCACTCTAGCGACGCTGCGCATCGCAACGACGCTCCTGCAACGGTGTCCAACAACCTAAACGTTATTATCGACGGCCACGACGCATCAGCACTCGTGGACACCGGAGCAGACTATTCAGTCTTGAGTTGGATGCTCTCTCGCTGTTTGCGAAAAGTGACAACGCTGTGGGAAGGCCATAAAATACGAACTGCCTATGGGCGCTTTATCACATCAGGCGGGAGATGCACTGCTCGCGTCGAGATCCACGGCGATACGTGCCCTGTCAAGTTCGTTGTTCTGCAATACTGTTTATGAGACGTTATCCTCGGAATGGACTTTCTTTGCGAGTATGGCGCCGTCATTGACCTTGGGATGCAAACAAGTTGATGCTGCGAGAGCCTGCCACCGGTGGCGACCAACACGACGTCAAATGCGATCTGAGATATTGCCAATCATGTAAACCTGCCGCCGCGGTCGAGTGTCTTCGTAACCCTCATACCCGACGCAGGCATGCACGTTTAGTTCTTCTGGAAGGCAGCGCCTGAGTGCTTCTTGAAAACAGAATGGGCGTCGCGCGAGGCGTAACGGATCTCCAAGAAGGACATACAACTGTTCTCGTGACAACCTTTCTATAGGAGCCGTAGCACCTAACAAATGGTACCCCTGTGGGCCACGTCGAGGAGGTTCAGTCACCAGCTATGGTCACCGCAATCGCAGAGGAAACCTCGTCGTCCCAGCGGAAGAGTACGTCGCCGCCACAGCTCGACATCGACCCCGAACTCCCGGCCACTACGTGACGGCAGCTATTTGATCTCCTCAAAGAATACAGTGAGTGTTTTGCCACGTCGTCGAAAGTTCGCCAATTAAAGGAAAGGAAGGTGATTCAAGATCAAGTCCAGGAAATGCTCAACGGCGACATCATTCAACCCTCAAGAAGTCCGTGGGCGTTCCCAGTCGTCCTTAAAAAGTAGAAAGACGAAACCCTGAGGTTCTGCGCAGACTATGGTCGACTGAACGCTGTGACTAAGAAGGACGTCTATCCGCTCCCCCGCATCGACGACACGCTTGATCGACTGCGCCACTCCCGATATTTTTGTCGATGGACCTGAGGAGTGGTTACCGTCAGATATAAGTCGACGAACGCGACCGCGAGAAAACTGCCATCGTCACTCCCGACGAACTGTACGAGTTCAAAGTGCTGCCGTTCGAACTTTGTACAGCAGCAGCCACCTTCCAGCGTGTCATGAACACCGTGCTGGAGCTCTGAAGTGGCAGAGCTTCCTCGTCTACCTGGACGATGTCGTGGTATTTTCAAATTACTTTGAAGAACACCTGATACGACTTGGAGCAGTGCTTCAAGTCATCAATACCGGCGGCCTCTCACTCGAGCCAAAGCATGTCGATTTGACTAATAGTGAACTTAAGTTCCTTGGCCACGTCGTGAACAACAAGGATGTTCTCCCTGACCCCGATAATACCCGCGCCGTAGCTGCACTTACTCTGCTGTCGGACAAGAAGGCCGTGAGAAGATTTGTTGGACTCTGCCTACTGCAGGCGCTTTGTTCGAGACATCGCCAGGCTGTCCGCACCGCTGACGCTCCTTACGAAGGACGCCGTAAAGTTTTAATGGACACAAGAACACCAGCGGTCATTGGATGAGCTCAAACGAAGACTCTGGAAGCCCCCGATAACTGGTCATTTTGACAAGTTTGCTGAAACAGAGATCTACACCGACACCAGTAACACCGGACTGGGTGCTCTACTTGTCCAAATGCAGGACGGGGCAGAGCGAGTCATCGCATACGCAAGTCGGACGCTGCCTAACTCAAAGAGGAACTACTTAACGACTGAAAAGGGGTGCCTCGCTGTCGTCTGGGCAATAACAAAGTTTCGCCCATACTTGTATAAAAGTCTTTTTCGCGTTGTCAGAGACAACCACTCGCTCTGCTGGCTCGGGAATCTGAAGGACCCGTCTGGACGCCTCGCCCGTAGGAGCCTACGGCGGCAGGATTTCGACATGGCCGTGGTGTACAAGTCCGGCCGGAAGCACAATGACGCCATCTGCCTCTAAAGGGCCCCAGTCGAAGCCGAATCTGCCTGCACCAAAGACGACGACGATGAGTGTTTCGTCGGTGCCCTGAATCTGTCACATGGCAGCACACTAACGAGACGACGACCCTGAGCAGCGCGCACTCATCGAGAAGTTAGAGGGACAAGGAAGCGCCGTTCCATATTATACTAGTACATACTAGTACGACCACTCCCAACCTCCTCCTTTCGACCAGGTGTGCTCTACAAGAAACTTCAGTGACAACAACACGACGTTGCTGTTAGTTATTCCTTCCTGTCTTCGAGTGAAAATATTTCAAACCTGCCATGATGACCCGACGGCGAGACACCTTAGGTACAGCAGGACTCTTGACAGGATACGCGAAAAGTATTACTAGCCCAAGCTTGCAAAGACAGTCCGCCATTACACCCTATATTGCCGCGAGTGTCAAAGACGGAAGAAACCACCGACGAGACCGGCAAGACTCCTTCAGCCGATTGCGCCGCCATCTGCCCCACTCCAGCAAATCGGAATAGATTTACCTGGAGCATTCCAACCATCAACGCTAAGAAACCGATGTATAATCGTCGCAACCGATTGTCTGAAAGGGCACGCCGAGACTAAAGCGCTTACATCAGGTACGGCTGATGAAGTCGCCAAGTTTTTCTTTGAGTCAATTGTCCCCCGGTGTGGCGCCCACGAAGTCCTCATTACAGACCGTGGATCATCGTTCCCCTCAGTCTTAGCCACACTAACCACCGGCGAACCACAGCGTACCATCCTCATACTAATAGGCTGACGCAACGCCTAAACAAGACCGTCGCGGATATGATCTCACTTTAAGTCGACGTGGAGCACAAGACATGGGGCTAGGTGTTGCTGTACGTCACATTTGCCTACAACACGGCCATACAAAAGGTCACCGGAGTGACACCCTTTCAAGTGGTGCATGGGCGCAACGTAATGACAATGCTGGACGCTATGTTACCCCCGAACCAGCTGTCAGACGGAAGCTACGATGCCTATGTGGTTGCCCAACGAACAGAAGAAGTCCGTCAGCTCTCCAGACTTCATTCCGTCAGCTCCCCAGACTTCGTATTAAAGCCCAACAACGTGTCAACACTGGCCCCTAGACCCTTCGTTGTCGGATTGTCTACCTCCAGCCCGGAGACCGGGTGTGGTTGTGGACACCGATCCACCGGCATGGTCTCTGCGAAAAACTCCTGAATCGCTTCTTCCGACCCTACAAAGTGCATCGTCGACTCGAGGACCTGAACTACGAGGTGATGCCCGACAGAACACGTACTTAATCACGCCGCCCTCCACGACTGGATGTCGTCCACGCCGTGCTCCTCAAACCGTACTACGATCGATAAGACTGAATTCTGTTTTGTAATACGCTCTATAGAATTGTGTTGCACAAGTCGGCGTAGTTTGCCATTATTTTTGTTTGGTTTGGTGTTTTTCTTTCCCGGCAAGTCGCGTCGAGACGATGCGCTTTTAAAGTGGGGAGTAATGCCACGCGCGTTGGCGAGCAAGCGCGTGCGTGGCCGAAAGGATACCGCGCTTGACTATCGCGCGGAAGGTGTAGGTTCGATTCCAGTCACCTGACTGTCCTCGTGTTTATTCTTTCAACTTGGCCTTCTCGTAAGTTCGAGAACATTCTCATCTGATCGAGCTCCGAATGTTCTACACATCGAAAGGTCTATTCCGATTGATCCAGAAACCCACGAGGATACATAAGGTACTCCGCAAGGCGAGCGGAGTCAGTCTCGCCCCAGCGTTCGATCCCGCTGTTTCGCCCACATCGACGCCCTTCGACGCTATATCCTTTTCTATTCTGTGTTTGGGCACAAGTTCGCCACATATTAAACGTTTATTTATTCCTTTTTATTTATTGTTATTTTGGCCACGACTCGTGACAATATCGGGACGACTGCGTTATATAGACATTTTATTCCGCTTGCGCTGAGATAATGCTACCTCTCAACCGATTGCTTCGCAAACAAACTAAGTGGTGTTGGGGGCATTAGCAGCAAACCACACTTGCGTGTCTTTCGTGGTATGTGACTAAAAAGCGTGTTTTTATCTTCCCGACTTGGATAGTCTGTTCATCGTGAAGACCGACGCCAGCGATTTCGAACTCGGAGCAATTCTTCTGCAGGAAGATGACAGCGTTCTTTGTCCTGTAGCTTTCGAAAGTCATACGCTAACCGGAATGGAACGAAACTACTCAACAAAGAAAACAGATTACCCATAAATTATCTTCGCGCTTTAGAAGGTTGACATGCACCTTAATGGCGATTCGTTTAGCATTCAAACTGAGCACATGGTTCTCTCGTGGCTCAAAGGGGTTCAAGACCCTGCAGGGGTTTTGAATCCCTTTGAGGTATGAACACATAAACATGCTAGACCGGCACGTTGAACTAGAACCAATTAAAACAACAACGGGAAAGGAGTTTCGATTGATAGCGAATCGCGACACACCTGTTGATCAACCTCTGATTTTTCTTGACATAAAAGTCACACTCAAATTATGAAGTAATACTAGCTGATGTCTCAGTCATGAGCAGAAATGTGATGTCATGAATAGCTTAGAGAAATACGACAAGATATTCAAGGATGTGCCTGGGCGGACGAATCTGATAAAATTTCGGCTGCATTTGACAACAGGTGAGACAATTGCATGCCTCAATAATTTATTCCCATTGCAATGGAAAGGGTAATCGAAGAGGAAGTGAACGAAATGCTGATGTTGTAAATAATAGAAAAGTCTACATCACCGTACTGTTCTCTAATAGTTCTTGCATAAAAGCCGGGGAAAACCCACCGTGTGTGTATTGACTTTCGGCGAACGTATGATATCTTTGTGTCTGACGCCAAACGTATCCCCTAAAGTAATACCCTCTTTGTCAAAGTTACGAATAATCTTTTTTAGAGCGCAGTTCTTTGGCACCCGTTTCCGGCTTGAGCGGCGTCGGCGTCACTGTTGGCGTCGCCGTCGGCGTCGCCGTCAGCATAACCACACGTTGCACGCAACTCAGTATTGCATGTCAACGTAATCGCGCGTGCAGGCAACTCAGGTAGCATGCAACCTGAGTTGCCTGCACCTCGGGGGGGGGGTTCACGGGGCCTCGGGGTCATATGACCAGGGGGATCACGTGACCTGGGGGCCTCGGGTGAACTCCGGTTGCATGCAACCTGAGTTGCCTGCAGTGCGCGGTTACACCGACATGCAACGCTGAGTTGCGTGCAACCCAGCTTGCATGCAACGCTGGGTTGCGTGCAACCCAGGCTGCATGCAACGCTAAGCTGCGTGCAGCCCAGGCTGCATGCAACCTTCTTGGGTAACGTGACCCCCAAGGTCACGTGACCCCCGGTCATATGACCCCCGAGGTCACGTGACCCCCCTGGTCACGTGACCCCCACCCGTGCCTTCCCCTACTCCTCAAGAGCTGCGCTCTAATTCGGCGTTACAGGGAGTTGTAAACGACTTTCATATTTTAACTGGATATTTTAAAGGGATAGTGGGAGACGCCCTTGTCCAGCGACTTCAAAGAGAAGACGTCATTCACCGCGTCTTCATGATTGAACCAGTTTAGGTACATGTATCTTAGAATTAAATCGGCGTTGGCAGTTGTCACATGACTAATGAGAGTGGTGTTGTGTGGCATTTAGAATGTGCAGCACTACATTGCTGATTTCCAGATTGCAACGGACAGTTGGAAAGAACTCGTCACCTTGCTACAGCAGGTTTTCCGGCTATTTGAATTCATGGAGCTTCCTGTGAAGCTAAGAAAATGTGAAGTTGAAATACAGCGTGTCATATTTAATGGGCACAGCAAGCAACATGAAGAGCTCGGTCATGTCCCGGAGACCTTAGATAAGATTGTGGGGTCGAAGCGTCCCAGAACGAAGAAGCCAGTGAGGGCGTTTCTGAGACTGACTGGTTATCACCTGCAGTAGACTTCGAATTATACATAAAAGACTGCCTTTGGTCAAGGTGTCTAAAATTAATGAGCAAAATAAGGTGTTAGACGGCAAAACAAGAATAGTCTTTCCCGGAGTTGAAACGAGCCCTTTCAGTTGGGCCAGTTCTGAAGAAACGGGATCTCAACAGAAAGTTTGTACTTGAAACGAAGCGTCAGACAGCTGTCTGTTCGCTATGTTAATGCAGAAGCAATTGCCCCCTCGCGTAGCGTCGCGTACGCTTGTAGGAATTTGCTGACCAAGGAGAAGAACTATTTCACTACTGAAAGAGATGATCTAGCGTAAATCTGTGCGATTCGGAAGTTTACTTTGCATCACTACAGAACAAAAACGTATAGTTCAGATCACCAATCAGCTTTTTCATTACCTGCATAAATGAACGTTTATACAATAGTTTCTTCAGGTGGAGCTTGCTTCTACAGGAGTACGAGTTCTCGGTTCAGTATATTAAGGAAGTGACAACATAAACTCTATATTTTTTGCATATGAGAAAATGTATTAAAACATTTTTGGTGTGAGCTCTTGTCATGGCGGATCCCTAGCCGAAGGAAAAGAAGTGCGCATGGAAAAAAGGGAAAAAGGACAAGAGGAGTGACAGAGAGCGTCGCGGGACAATCGAACCAGGATCGGTTGTGCGAAGACGTTGGACCTGCGTTGCCTGTCAGTCCTCAAGATGACCAACCAAGTCTGCTACTTCTCGACGGGTCTTGGCGCCAATCCGCCCGGGACTCTCTGGACTTCGTTGGGAGCAGGGACGGTCTCCACAACCGGTGTCCAGGAAGAACGAGAACTCCTGCTGCAAACCAAGATCACGCCAACAGCAAGAGACACCTCAAGACCGAAGCGCTCCTCGGCACGCGACTGATTCCTTCCGTCCGGCATCGATACCATCCTGCGGCCAGTTTAAACTAACCCTCCCCCACTGGTAACATTTGCAATTATTTCACTGCCTTGATTGTACATATGTATGTGCTTATGATTTGTGTTTTATATTAATACTGTATGATTACTGAATAGTTTTTTTAAAGGATAAAACTGTGTCTCATCTAGCTTTGTAACATGTATTAGTCACAAACAACAACACCGCGACAGAAGTTTTTTTTTTTTAAGTGCGTAAAATAAATGCTGATTTTGCGTGGTTGACAGCTCACTACATCAATAACATCCCACTCTCCAATTACGTCGATTCATAAATACTCCTTTTGTCGAGACCTGTCTTGTTATAAAGTCGTTCATACGCACTTCTAACACAATTAAGATCGCCAAGAGCAATGACTCTTTGATCGCAAGGTGCGGTGGAGCGTGACCTATTGCAAAAAATAACTTGTTCGTTGACACCATTTTGAGCGTGAAGGCATATTACTCTTCACTTAAATACTAATGCACTAAAGACACACATACGTCTACCACAAAGATGATCGCTTGATAGCGCTAATTGGGACAACTCGACGCATGTTTTAATAATAAAAAAACACAGTCCTGAATACCTTTGGGCGTGGCTCACACAAACCTGTTACCTTTTTAAATATAAAGTCAATACCCGCTCTACCTGGCTTTCAGTGGATAATGTAGTTTCCTGCATCGCCAACACATTTTTATTTCAAAAATAACCATTGTATTTAACATGTTTTTTTTCCTATTAGTACAATGCCATCTAACATATATCGCCGTATTGATAAACGTCACCCTATAAACTCCAATCTCGACTTGACGTGAGTGGAGTATGGCCGCTCGCCGCCACCTGAAGTGCCATTTGTATTCAAGAAAGCTAATCGGCGCTCACTCGAATTCAAGTAATGTTGAAATAGCGTTCTCAACTCCAACAAGCTTGAGGACGTCTTGTGAGAAATTATAGCCAAAGGTTTATTTTGAAACACCCTTTTCACGTTAAAAATAAACATATTTGTTCGTGTTATCTTGAAGGGTGTGCCATGCAAACACCGAAATAGTGTTCTTCGAAGTCGTAAAGTTTCGATGTGCTTCAGCGATAAAACAGACAAAGGCGTTACCTTGTCTGGCAGCAAGCGCACTAACTGGCTGCGCCCAGCGGCAATAAATTACCAAATATTTCGTCGTCGTCTCGTGAGATGTCGTCGCTCTCGTGATCTCGTCGTTCGTGTCATCGCCGTTCGCCGTCTTCCATGAAAGCCTGCTTCGTCGCCTCGTTGCCCCGCAAGGCGAATGATGGAGCACCCCAAAGAACCACCGGTACTAAAGAGCTCGCAGGGTCGCTTTTTATTTATACTCCAGAGGAAAAGGCGCTCTTTCAAGCGCTTGTAACAAAACATGCGAGAGTTCTGGAGAACAAAAAGACCAACAACTTCGCAAAAGGGCTAAACTTAAAGCATAGGAGAAACTCAGCACCGACAATAACAGCCATTTGAACGTCCAGCCACAAAGCGGTAAGCAACTTAAGAAGCGTTGGGAGAACAAAAAATTCAAATAAAAAAATAATAAAAAGTACGACGAGACACGCGACATCTACGCCAAGGGCAATTCGACCATTTGCATATTCGGTAAACCGTTTCCGATATATCAAAAGTAAGCACTGGACAGAAGCCCTTTTCGGCCACCTGCAGTGCCCGCAGGAGTGAATTGAGCGCGCTGCTGCGGACGTTGCTGTCGGCCACAGCAGTGGCAGTATGCCGCTGAGACTGGACAATTTCACCAAATGTGGCCAAGAAAAGTCAAACGTAAAAATGAACATACGAAATGTAGCACTAGTACAAGACGCACATCGAGCAGGATTACAGCTGTCTTTAGGGTATTAAATCCTGGTCCTATATGAGAGATATCTTGCACATTTGTATCTGCATTGGAGGCTGTGTTAACTAAATAGTCCAAATGGTCATCTTGTAAGAGCGCCTTTTTATGCGAGGTCGTAACCTTAAAACCTACCTGTGTCCCCCGTTTAGATTATGCTTGCTTGGGCTTACCATGTTACATTTCGCATCCAAGTATCATCCCGGCTTCGTGGTTATGAATCTACATTTAAATGGCATGAATTCGTAACGAGGGCCTCGCAATTTGAAGGGGGCCTATTGTAGCAAAGCCCGATATTAGTTGCACATGAGAAGGTTCCCAGGTGGTTCAAAGCAATAGTCCCTGATTCACTGGGTTGTGCCAGATGCCCTTTTTAGGTTCGCTCGTAGCCCCCCTAATAATTCGTTTATCTCGCAAGGTGTAGTTTCGAAAATGCAATGTGCACTTTGTGCACAATGCCCACTTTCTTCATTGTGAGCTTCAAGTTTTTCTGGTTTTTCTCCCAGGAGTTGGGCCATGGACAAGCCGGCAGATGAGCGCCTCACTCAATCTTGAGGGAGAAGCGGCAGAACACATGGCGACGCAGGTTCCAACTCCTTACGAAGGTGACAGGGCTAGAGGCCGACCAGTGGTACCGCTGCTTCTAGCCGCAGGTTTAGAGGCGATGATGCGAGGCACTGAACATGATTGATGATTACGCCTGCTGAAACGTGTTGCCAGGTAATAGCCTACTCACTCGACAGACCAATTCGCGATTTTCTTCCACGGCCTGTGTACCACGTGACCAGCACGTCAACGATTCATGCAATCCGAGCCTCGTCCGCGGACGCCTAGACTAATAAGGTTGAGCGCCTTTTCACTCGAAGATTTTTGGAGGAAGAATGACTTGAAAAGCGTTTACTCTGGCGACAGCACAATGTTTTTTTAGTTTTTTTTATTTGTGTACGATTAAAACAAAAACTGGTGCATAGTTGCGTTTTGTGCGCTCGCTGGTTCATATTCTCTTGCGATTCTTGGCTGCTCAACGCATTGATAAAACTGCAGAAACGTTTCCGGCTGACACGACGCAGGTTCCGGTGCGCCTTAAGGCCTGTATCAAGAAGCTTTTGTCAAAACCCGTCTTGTACGCCGCGGTAATTCTTGCACGTCCAATCAGGCTTTCACCAAGCAAGATATTTTTTGTGGCAGCGGGGTACTTGAGTGTTGTCCACGAGGTACGGAGTGCGTGAACGCATCTCCAAACGCCCCACCACGAGCCCAGCAATTCGTCGCTTCTACGCCGAAGCCTTCTCAAGCAGGACCATGCCTGTGTCATTGTCATGCCTTGGGTTAGTAAAGCTAGTGGCGCGAACCCTACTGCAGTGCTTTCTTTATAGACCTTTACGTAACAACCGCGTACAATTATTTACCACGGTCAGAAATGTCGATGTCTCTCTTGGACAATGGTGACAAAGTGCAATGCGGGAGTTTCGCGAAACTGTGGGGTGGCGAAAACGTCCGGTCCGTCCTCGCTGGCGTCTACTCGTCGTCTCCATCGTGTGGATGTGCTTGGGAGGCGGACGAACCGCGGACATGTCACGTGATCAATTCATCCGCAGATCGCTCCGTATTGTAAACTGGCCATAATGTTTTGGATTGGAACACATATGCCCCAACATGTCCATGATGGTTACTGTGAGCCATAAGACGTCTACTAAAATTTCTGAGTCGTATCATTTTAATGACATACTTGGAAGCCGAAAGAAAAATGCACTCAAGCATTCATCCTTTATCGTTCGGCCACATTTACACTAGTGTCTATATCTTTGAACTTCCAAGAATGAAAATACAAGCAGTGGATCGAACATAGTACTGAAAATTGAAACCAAAACAGGTGGCTGATTGGTGCCGAGAAAGCATTGCGGGGGCGTCTCTCAAATACGAACACATCTAGTTAAGAAACTTTTTATAGAGGTATTATTTCTGCAATGCATTGATCTGAGATTATATCTCTTTCCTCCCAAATGTCCTTCAAGGGAATCTAATGCTTCGTACGCACAGCAATTATCAACTATTTTCGGTGCTGTATGTTTCATGGAAAAGTATGAAAGGTGACAACCACACAAAGTATCCTATAATTCACGATAAATGACGGAGATGTCTAGTACAATAACAATGAGCCACATCGTAAAACCCGCACTGCTCTTACGGGAGACCAAAAGGCGAAGGGACACAAATGAATTCCTTTGCGTTATGCTACTTCAGATTCTCCGTTGTTGTCAATTTTAACAATTTTAACACTGCTCATGTAAGCAGCAGCGTAAAATTTGTTTAAAATTCAATTACTCATTGATAATTACTCATTGAGGGAAGTATTAGATAGTAAGTATTTTTGCGAAAAATATGTATAAATTCAAATCTTAAAAGATTGTTTTGCTTTCCTGGATATACAATCTGAGAAGACAATCCCATTTGTAATATAATTCAAAGGTTAAAACCCCGAGACTGGGGAAAAGAACGACAGCACAACACTCAAGCCTCAAACACAACTTGGCGGGATCTAAGACCCGGTATAAACCCGAACCTTTGTGCAAAACACTTTAAACTGTCTCTGAGACTTGTTTTTTTGTGCTATCTTTCTTTTCTCCGGTCTCGGGGTTTTTGCCTTTAATTATGTTATGCCTTTACCAGCTCGTTTGCGCCCAAAACATATTGTACTCTGTTGTTAGTTAGCGACAGGCTTGCGCAAATTAGCTCTTTGCAACGTGTATGCCAAAAGAACCGTCTTAGTGTACATATGTCGTGGTGTCTTCTTTCAAGAAGTTTCACAATAGTGCATTTACTGTTTGTTTCTTGCATATAAATTCGATCCCATCAACCGTTTGACATGACAAGGTCCGTCGTTAAACAACTGAACAATACAGGTCGTTGGGGTAGAATCGCATGTATTCAGAGCGCGACATGTGAGGTGAAGCAGGGGGACCCATATAATATGTTTATGAGACCATACACCAACCACAATGCTAGAAGTGGTGCAGAGCATAACCTATCGGACACGCTCTGTAATTTGCCAAGGCCTAGCTTTGAATATTTCTGCGAAAGTCCCATGTGGCTGTTTATCCTCTCACAACTGTGCACTCGCTCTTCCCATAGTTCTCACGGTGACAATGCGTTCTGCATGCCCAGACACTCCTGAGCCGTCTATCGCGCCGCTCCAAGCGATAAGCATTGAAGCTGCGTGTGCCACTCCGCCGGCCAGGGGCATGACCCGTCCCCGTCCTGAGCTGCCAAGTTCGGCA
This sequence comes from Ixodes ricinus, assembly GCA_037355805.1. Lineage (NCBI taxonomy): Eukaryota > Metazoa > Arthropoda > Arachnida > Ixodida > Ixodidae > Ixodes > Ixodes ricinus. Next base: position 43,185 of record JAZHYW010002489.1, read on the forward strand.
TCCAAAAAAGCTGGAGGCCACATCGCGGCATTAGATTGGGTCCTGGTTCCCGAAATGAAAGCCGGTGTCGCCATCCTCGAGCGGGAAGTTCGGCGGAAGCAGGCGCAGCATTTGATAAAAATGCGAATATATCGACACAAGCTTTTCGAGCAGCGACGACGCGGACGGGCAGAGTTCTAGCTGTTCGAGCCGGAAAAAGAGATAATGGTGGATCAGCTGGCAGCCCTGTGCCGCAAGCAACAAGGGTCAGCTTCTAAACATACATAGGTCCATCGTATGTACAGTCGTGAAGATACTAACTAGCTCCACACGAGCGGGCGTTTGTTTCAGAGGAGCGCTTGACTGGTTTAATTAGATTCGAGCTTGTACTGATGTCAGGAAACTTCCATTTAGAACAAATAAGATCAACCCCTCAATGCCAAACTGCTGTTATCATCTGCTGTTTCAAAAATCGGCTTCTCCTTTCACTCAAAAGGCAGTGACACAGGCGCAGATGATTACGGCAGTTCGCGTTGATGGGCTCCCCACTATCTGCTCCATACGGACAAGTCCTGACGTCAGCTCGAGTTCGAAAGTAAGTCCTCTGTCAAGAGATCCTCACAAAAAATGCCCACTCTCGTGGAGCTACTTAGTATCTGTGTCACTGCACAAAGTAGTTCTGTAATGATGCGTGTTTAATATTTTGCTTTATGTATTGCTATTATGAGAAAGCACTAAAGTCATTTTTACTGAAAGTAATTTTAGCTGCTATATTCTTTAAAATGTAAGTTACTACATGCGGACTACATTCTCTGAACCAAGCGAATTACTTAGCGGATAGATTGAGTTGTGGCCTTCCAGGCACCAGCAGAAGCTATTGCGTGCCGCACACCTTTAGCATAAAAGCTAAGCCTGAAGAGCTCGCAGTGTCGTGGAACGTCAGGCATATCTCTCTGTTTAGAGAATTTATATTTTCCGTGCCATGTACTGTACTGTTTTCTCTCCCGATGGTCCGTACCTTGCCGTACGGTTCTAGAGCTTCGGCGATCCGGTTCTCCACATACAAGGAGAAAAGCGTGGCCTTGAGTTGTTTTTCAATTATATTAACCACAAGGCATTTTCTTGCTTTCTATCTTGAGCGGTCAGGATGTCTTTAACATTTCCGTTGTCAATGCTTATAAGAGCCAGTTGTTATGAAGCAGACCATGTTTTGTTTCAAACATAATGTCCCCGAGATTTGTGACTCTCTTCCTTATTTTCCAGAAATAACATATGAATTACGTAAACTTTATTTGTCGAATCAAAACGTTGAATGCACCGTGTATACGAGTTTCATAAGAGTACATCGCACTTCCAGACCCATTTACTAGAGCGAGTGTAACGTTCCTTCCTTCAAATAAACACATAAAAGAACACCTTTTCATTTAAAGGCGACGTCTTTCAATGACTGCACAGAAGGCACACGTCAAACTAGGGAATCTTGCAGTTTCGGTGTAATATGGATATATATAAAACAAATTTAGAGGTTCATTTGAGAGTACTATGAATGTGTTCAACATATTTAAAGCAGAGCTGCACTACATTCTGAATGGAAAGTATGTTGAATCGATTCAAGACACGATTAGTTCCAACAGCTTCATGTTAAAAAGAAAATGCCAATTCTATGCGAACTAAATTTCTGTCTTGGGAACGCCAAAATTTAATTTTAATATTTACCTCATCGCTAGTATGAGCTTCTGCTTTCACTGGAGGACATCTTTTTCGCCTTAGAAGTACAAAACCTCTGAAGGAAGCCTACATATTGCCACGCGCGTCGGCGAGCGACCGCGTGCGTGGCCGAGTGGTTACCGCGCTTGACTGTCGCGCGAAAAGTCTAGGTTCGATTCCAGTCAATGAAATGTTATTTTATTTAATTCAACATTGCCCTCTCGGGAGTTCCAGAACATTCTCGTCTGATTGAGTTCCGAATGTTCTAGTCGCCGAACCTTCTAGGGTGATTGTTCCAGAAGTCAACGCCCGTGCATAGGAGATTCCGCTTGGCGATCTGCAGTCAGTCTCGCCCCACCGTACATACAATACTGCTGTTACGCCACAATCGACGTCCGCGACGCTGTATTGTTATCTTCAGTTTCCTTTTTTTGTTTTCGGCACAAGTTCGCTCCTATTAAACGTTTAGTTTCTTCAGTTATCATCGCCTCATCGTGTGATAATGCTTTGAATGTGTTCAATATATTTAAAACAGAACTGCACTGCATTCTGGATGGAAAGTATGTTGAATCTATTCAAGACACGTTTAGTTCCAGCAGCTTCATGTTAAAAGGAAAATGGCAATTCTATGCGAGCTAAATTTATGTCTCAGGAACGCCAAAATTTAATTTCAATATTTACCTTGCCGCTAGTACGAGCTTCTGTTTTCACGGGAGGACTCCTTTTTTGCCTTAGAAGCACAGATCCTGTGAACGAAGACTACATGTCGCTACCTCCAAGCAAGTTCTTAGTATACTTAAAAGATACCATTTGCATGGGTTAAAACTTTATCGCTTTGAATGCGGTTTTTATTTGTTTTAATAAGAACCCGTGTTGACTGACACATGTGGATCGCTTAATCTTCTTAGTTAACATGACTCATTGCCAAAATCAGCAGCACCTGACCTACGAGCTTTATATAATGATACTTTTTATCAAATTGTCGAGGTAGCTGCAATGTAGTATGCTTAATTTTGTTTTGTATTGCTTCCATATAAAAACATACTATACAGCAAATGGTCGTGTCACTTTACTTTTTCAAACTGTAACTTCGGTAATATTTCACATCGCAAAGAGCTTTTTTGAAAATAAAAATAGATATATATTGTGGCGGCCCTAGCTAAAAATAAAATTGCTGCATTTGTGTTCCCGAATACTTGTCTATTCTTCAATTGCATTTTTCAATTGTACGGATGTATTTCAGTATTAGTATTTTAGCTGCCTTAGTCAATTATCCCAGTATTTGTATTTCCAAATGCCTTTTATAATATTTTTCTATTTCTAGCGCATGACTCTAAAGAACGCTAATGGTATATAATTAGCGTCAGGCCATGTGGTCCCTTGTTTTACCTAGTTGAGGAGGGGAAAGCTTTTTTTTTGTTATGCGTGTCATTGCGCGGGGAGAAACATTCATACGTGTTTTCGCAAGTTATCACCGTCAGGATTTATATTTAGCGATATTTAACTTAACTAAAATATTGTTGGACGTTTCATTTTACATGTACTTATTATTAAGGTACCCACTGATTTTTTCTGTTACTGCGGAACTCCCTTAGAAAGTTGTCCCCGAGAATAGAAACATTCAAAGGACTAAATATGATTATAATTCTGACGTTTCATGTAACTAAATGTTTGTACCGGAATACCTTAAAAATAAAATATAATAGCGGCCTCAGAGGGCCGGCCGAACATTGGCAGCTTCTCTAAGTTAGAGTAAGTGCAAGTGCTCCTACTGTGAAGTGGCAGAAACATATTTGGCCTATTAACACCTCCAAAAGAAGAGGAATTCCCTCGGGAATAAAACAATTATTTTCTAGCAATGATAAATTTAAAGGGGGAGGGGTGGGGGGCTAGTTTTAAAAACATACTGTGTCGTAAAGGTTCCTCTGCGGCACATCTTCGGCACCTACAAGAAGCGCGGCCCTGCAAATTAATTTGTTTGCAAGAACTCTCTACCAGAAGCGCGTTTTCGTGGTGCAGGACGTTCACGCCGTTCCTCACGACGCTGCACCAAGCAAGACTAATTTATATCATATACATGGCTTGCACTGCATTTCGCAGCACCGAATTTGATTTTCTCAGCCAGAACAAATGGCAATGATACTCCAGCCTATAGTTCTATGATAGTGCGATGATGTCATGTGCAAGCCATGTTATTTACATAGTTCAGTCTCCTGGTGAATTCCATTGTTCACAACACTTGCAAAATTATGTGTCCAAATTGTAAAATTGTGCAGTGTCGCGATGACATGTGGCAGCCTAATAAAATATTATGGCGCATACTTGATAAAGCACCTGGACCATTAAAGTGAGGGCCCGAAACAAGTGCACGTTAAACTGAAAAGAACATTAGCCTCCTCAGCCATTATTTCGCGAAATGTCGAATTCATTCAAGCTGATTCCAATATTTGATTTGTTTATACTACGATTAAAATAATCTTCGTGTGTTATTTGCGTGTCTGTAATTAGGAACATCGTTGCATCTTCTCTTACCAGTAAGGAATGGTGTACAGGATTTTTTTAAGTACATGATTTATTATCATTTCCTTTCTGCACTTTTCGTGTATTTGCCTGCAGATCTGTCATTTGAGCACAACGCAGTTCTTATGATACTCGCTGCCCGCTATTTCACACTGGAAAACAGCAAACAAAATGCACCTTTCCGCAAATGCACTGTACAGCTGGCTTATTTTCGAGCATCGTCCTCCCCTGTCGGCCTCAAGCTGATATGTGAATTCACTGTCAAATTTATTGATGACAATACAAAGATACTTAATTTCTTACTAGTTTTGACTACATAGCTAAAGGGTCCACCACGTTAATATACATCATATGTAAATGCACCCCCAAATTGTCTGAAAGATTATCTGCGAAACGTTCCTCGTGTTCTCATTCTCGATAGGCGCGTGTACGAGTAGTTTGACGGAGCCCACATCACTGATAATTATACAATTATGTTTTCCTGACATACACATTCCTTCTCAATCATATGTTATTGTTTTTTTTTCTGTTACTGCCTCTGAAGAGAACGTTTACGCGTCTTTTTGTTGGACAAAAACAAAGTACACAGGGGGGAACGGCGAGGTATGCCGATTACGCACGCAGACCATCAGAAACTGACCAATTAAATTGCTGCCATGTTGAGTAGAGCATAAGATATTACTTTGTTCTTTTAAACAAAAAATATCAATTAGCAAGGGCGATCCTCCTTTGTAAATTAAATTGTCCGGCATCTCGTGAAGAACACATATTAACAACCAGGGTATGCAAGTTTGTCTTGTATAAGAAAAGGGTTACTTGCGTACTCGTTATTTTAAGCCAGATTCGATCTAATCACAATGGTGCGAATAGATTAAAGTCAACAATTTTATCACTCTTTTTCTTATGATTCTTAACCTACATCACGCTGGTAAGCGTAAACAATGTGGGTTACGAAAATCAAGTGTCGCGATTGCAACCCAGTGTTTCTATAAAGGCTAGACTGAAAGGAATTTTCCTAAAACTTTTATCACATTTTGAAAATAATATTAAGTTTAGCTCACTTGCGTCGCCATCATATATATACGTGCTACGTATTCCGTAAACTATAGTTGACGCTACATGTGCAACAAAATGCGCGGTCAATGATCTTGTGGACTGTAATTACCTCTTTGGTTCAAGAGCGCAACTGCGATTCGACTTTTAAGACTGCGACTCAATGACGTACCTGTCAATGTATTTTAGGCGACCTCCAACACTTTGTGACAACATTTTGATTCAGTTAAAATATATGTGAGTAAGGAAAACAAATGGGTTGTGAGTCGTTTAAACGCGACGTTTTATGTGTTATTTTAAATTTTCTTTTACTTTTACGTCAAAATTAAATGGCGCAGTTTCTTATTTTTGGTACCTAAAAATGAAGGTTGTCACGTGCACGAAAGATAAAAAAAACTAAATCGTTACCCGTTTCATAGCGGAAAAAGTGCCTATTGAAAAAACAACGCGTAAAACACATTCTCATTTTAGCAATTCAAACTGTTTCGAACCGGTATAAAACGTACCGAAAGGGTTTCAACCGTTATTTCTGCTCCTTAGACTGCACCGGAACTGAACCAAAATCCGTGAACCAAAACACGAACCGAACCGATGAGAATCTATGTTCAACACTTTAAGCATGTAAACGTTTCTTATAAAGACAAAACTGAGGTTGTTAAAAATTGTGTTTGTGCAATTCAAATTGGATAAGTAACAACAAATCTCGTTATACTAGCTTTCACCCCTTTGGCAGCATTTAGCGCGCGCCAAGTTTTTGTATTGCGATAGTTACACTTCAATCTAAAACAAGTAATATTCCTCTTGAATACCCTCCATATCATTTCTTAAACAGAGGTGAAGAACATGCCGTTTATGAGAGGGCTTTTAAAATGTTGAAGCGCTGCACTTGCTCTTTATTAAAAAGTCAACTCCTTTTGAGATATATCAAATAATAATGCCTTTCTTTCTGAAAAACTTTAATACTAAAAGCAATTCAATCAGTTTAAACCTTACACACAGTAAAGTGAAACGTTTCAAAATCCAAGTAGCACATTTCTTAGTACAAACGTTGAATTTTTGTCGTGAGGTTTATAGCTCAACAAACGTAGAAAAGCAAACGTATAACCAAACCTAATCTTTTTGCTAGAATTTGGGTATTTGGGCCACATATTGCCACCAAAAGCAAGGGTAAGTCATCACTGCCTGGGAGTAGGGCTGTCACCGGGAATCTTTGGTAATAAATTTCCAAGGAAATACCAGAGTTATGCCTCACTTCTAAATTATCAGGTTGTACTTGGCATTGTTGGCTCATGCCTGGCACTTTGGCAATTAATAGGCAAAGCAGATAAAACCAACTGAAAAACCACCGTACTTCAACACTGACAAACGCCTCGTAGCGAAACCTCATCAGCTCGAAACAAGCCTTTCTTTGGTACGCTGCCTGGTAGCCTGGGAACCGGGATTCTAGGATGAAATCCACATGCTTATGTGAAAATTTAACATTTACTGTGTTTTGAGAATGATTTTTTTCTTTAACAGGCGTGCGACTCTCATGCAAACTATCAATCCGATAGCCCTAACGATCCCCAGCACACTCAATTCGGGTACAGCGATTGGATGAAATGGGGGTTAGGTTATGATGATCCTCAAACACTAAGCTGGAAGGTAAGAACCGAAGTGTTTTTTTTAAATATTGTCATAGCATTTGAATAAAAATGCTATGACAACGTTTTAGGGTGGGGCCGTGAATGAGAAAAGGAGATCAGAGTGGCCACGCCCGAACGCCAGACCCTCCACGCGAAGCTGAACACGCTCTTCTTCTCTGTGATTGTACAGGGACGGCGGGTAGATACAAAGGCGGCTAGCATTTGCAGATACTCGCTACTTCTTCCAATCAGAGGTCCGCACTTTGCCGTCACTGCATTATCTCATTTCATCATATCATTTTTTCCGTTCTTTTTTTCCCCGATATTTACGATCTTGTGAAGTTTCATTTCTTTTTTTTTTTTGGCGAGGGCGGCGTGTTCGGGAGTACGACTTTTTGTAACATAGCGTGAGCATAAACATAGTGGGTGTGGGCAATTTCGGCAAGTCGCCCTTCCGTTGCAGCCGCAGACTCTAAGGCGCCCGCCAAGTTGTTTAATTTTTTTGTTGACGTAAGAGAATTGCCCTCTTTAAAAACGTTCTTTTTTAAATACAAATAATTTTTTTTATTATTTACGAGTGGCATTATAACTGCGTCCAGATTATGCGCTTACATTTTCTGGCTGCGATTTGACGGGATTAATGGAGTTCGTTTACTCTAATATTTATTGCTACTGCCATTGCAAGGAAAAATACCAAATAGTGTTTAGAAGATTATGCACGTAAAATGTTTGTATCGGTGTTTAGCGCGAGCAGACACATTTTGTGTTGTGCATATAAAATCTCACCGCAATAAAATTTATCACCAAGTAATATTAGGGGTTCTATTCTAGTGGCTGTCAAAGCTTTCCACAAACTTATTACCACTCGCACACACATTCATTCCTTATTTGTGCACCCTTGCATTTTGCGACATCAAAGCAGGAAAACCACAAGGTTTCGAAATTCTCGTTTTGCATTTCGAACTTTGTAGTCGACTAAATGTGTTAAGACACATATATTTTTACTTTGCATTTTGCAATTGTACTTTAAACTATGTTTCTAATTTGAGCCATACAAATTTAACGCACTTGGGACATGTAAACCCAATTCTGTCACCGGCGTTCACATCACTGTCTCAATGCTTTTCTCTGCAGATCTGCGAAGCAACAAAGCGATTCTCATATCTAAAAATAGGAATTGCGTTGTTTAATATGGAATCTGAGGACTCTGAAGGAAAGTGCTCTTCTGGCACTAAATTTTCCAACGCTCATGGCTACTGGCGTGCCAACGGCGTTTCGTCTTATTTCAGACAAACAGTTAATCAGTCCAATTTTATCCAGAAAAATCTACCATGCCCTTTGTAAGAGATCTTCGAGTGCAAATTTCCAATACGATTAAAAGAGATTGCTATAGCAACTGTCCACATTCTGTTATCATTTAGCGCGTGACCGACTAAACCTTACTGTGGAAATGCGTTCCCATACTAGCTGTGTGTGCCTTGTCACCATCCTATCTCCGCAGGCCGCACCTGTGAAAGCGGGTGTTTGGAGAGTGCCGCCTCCACGGACCCCGACCGCCGCAGGGGGCGCATGCACCTTAGATGCTAAGCGCCTGGTGAGTTGCGTTACCATGGACCCCAGCCACGTGGGTCACCATAGCCGGACGCAGGGAGGACCTGCTTTAGTAGGTGCTTGGTGAGTGGCGTCAATATGAACCCCGAGTCATGTTGGTTCGCCCTCCCACGCCTGGCTGTGCGTGGCTTAACACGTGTACATGGAAAAGGGGATCCTGGTGGTTGAGCTGAGCCCGGTGTACGTTTGGACCCTCCGGGGCTCCCCGGGCGAGGCAATATAACGCTTCGGCCGTGCTTCTCGTAGACGGTGTCCTGGCTTGGCCTGACCAGGATGATTCAGTCAGTCGCCTCTTCTACCCTCTTCTTCCTGATTTCACTTTTCCTTTCACCTCTTTCTTTTTCTTCTACACTCCCTTACGTCCTTTTTCACTTCTTAGGCGCAAGGGCGAAACTTGAGTGGAAACGGGTCCTTGTCCTGCAACCACAGTACGGTATAGTGCCCGGACAGCACTGGTAGAGTAACTGTGTCTGCCAAGCCCATCTAGCTATGGCACATTGCGTACCCCCTTTTGGGGCTCCGTGGTGGGTGGTGCACACGGGCATTGAATTTTATTCGCCACTTATATGGGTGTGCAAACTAAGAACCTTCTGGTCGGGTCCCGAAAAAAGTCGGCATCGAAGGATTGTTCCAGTCTAAAAAGTCTTCTGTTCCTGAAATTTTTCCAAAAATTTCTAGTTCTTCAGTCTGAAAATGAAAAGCCACTAGGCAAACTGTCCCCATTCCTTGTAGCTAAGGTACTTGAAGTAGTAGTTGGCAAAAACTTCAATGCTAAGAAAATGACGTCCGATGACCTAGTTCTGAAAATCAGTGCAAAGCAGCCCAGTGATGCTTGAGAAAACATGATTGCGCTTAAAGACAGGGACATAGGAAGAACAGACACCACAGAGCGCTATTTTTGAAGTGATTTAATTCAAGAGCTTCATCGTTGAAACACACTGCGTCAGCACACCACAACTTATCCAATCCGTGGCCCCGTGACGGACCGCAAGTACGCCAACTCCTTATCCGCCAAGTCAATTGACGCCACACTGACAGAACACGTGCCGGAACTATTTATGGCGTCAGCCTCCATAATCTCTCTAACATACTTATCTTTGTGCCTAGTGAGAACAGTAGAAGAAGCAAATAATGGGGGTTTGCACCCGCAGTCATGACAGTGACATGACAGATGGCCAATCCCGAACCCCGTTTACTTTTTGGTAGTGTTCCCTTAACCGTACATTTAAACATCTGGCTGTCTGGCCTACATATATCTTGCCACATGAAAGCGGAATCCGATGCACCACCCCTTCCGTGCACGCGACAAACGGACTCCTGTGCTTGATTCGGCAGCCCGTCGGTACCTTGCGGTATGGGTCTGTCATTTTGCACATTTTCGCGAGCTTTTCGGGTGCAGAGTAAACAACTTTTATGTTTACACGTTTTGCTATTTTTCCTAGACTGTGCGCTGTTCTGTGCATGTTAGGCACAACCGCAACTTTTTGTCTCGCTTGACCTGCCTCTGGGCGCGGGCTAACGTCCTTTCTAATTTTCTTAAGGACGCCTTCTGCTACAGATACAATCACAGCCTTTGGAAACCCGGCACGCTGCAGGAGTTCGTTTTGCTCAGTCAGACTCAAGGACATTGCATGATGGCAAGACCTTTTGAGGGCGTTTGTAAAACACAAATTAACTATTCCTATTTTAACTAATTTCGAGTGGGATGAGTTAAATGGTAACAACGGCTTGTTGGCCCTTGGGCGGTATGCCCAACACATGTGCTGTTTAGAGAGGGTGAGTTTAATGTCTAAAAATTTAATAACACTCTCTACGGGTACTTCATGCGTGACCTGAAGGGGTCAAGGACATCACCAAAAACGGTCAAAAGACTTTCCACTATCAAGGGGGAGAGGGGAGTATCATTCTCAAGTAAAATTTAAAAAAATCGTCAACATGTCTAAAAACCTTTGTAACGCTAAAAGCACTCAGGCGGTCACAAAGTACTGTGTCATAGTGCGCTAAAAATACATCACTCAAAACGGGAGCTATGCACGAGCCGACACACACACCCCTTTCCTGAATAAAAATTTCGTTATTCCATTCAGCAAAAGTTGAATTAAGATAAAAACCTAGCAGTTCTAGGAAGTCTTTTACCGACATGCCCGCTTCATTTTGAAAAGCGATCATCCCGCGGTTGTCGATGCACTCTTCAACGCACTTAAGAAGTTTATCATGTGGCAGCGAGTAATACAAATCTTTTACGTCCACAGAGCAAGCAAAGAAACCTTTGTTCGAGTTTTCCTTTAAAAATTTTGCAACCTCATCCGCACTTGTGATCAAAAACGGATCGTCAATCTTAAGCAACTTTAGCTTTTCTTGCAAAAAAGAGCTATCGATTTTTGCCACGTTCCATGCTCTGACACAATCACCCTCAGAGGACACTCCACTTTATGTGTTTTGACGCTGAACATCATCTGCAGACTACAGCTCCTGCTGTTGTCAATGCTCTGTGCCAAACGACCAAGGTTAAACTTCTTGCACAGAATCTTCCCCTCCGTCTTTAGCTTTTTCAATGACACATCTTGACGTTTGTTAAAAACCGAAGAAATGACCTCAAGGGCCATACTGCCGTATTCTGCTTCTGTTAGAAGAACGAACCCTCCCTTCTTATCGGCAGGAAGAAGCGAAAGCCGGCGTTCCTTTAGCAACGAGACTGCTTTCCTAATGGGCACGCCTGACGAATCTGGCTTGTTCCGAGTCAGCACGTCCACTCCCTCTGAAATGCATTTGTCCACCTCTCCATCCATGGCGTGTCTAAACACTCGGCTTACTAGGCCCAGGAGTTCTGGAGCACTCATCTTCGGCTTAACGGCGAACTTGGGCCCCTGGTCGAGAACCTGCTTGACCTTGTCCGGTGAATGCACCAGTCAATATCCTTGAGTCTGAGTGAGCAAAACGAACGCCTGCAGCGTGCCGGGCTTTCAAAGGCTGTGATTGTATCTGTAGCAGAAAGCGTCCTTAAGAAAATTAGAAAGGACGTTAGCCCGCGCCCAGAGGCAGGTCAAGCGAGACAAAAAGTGGCGGTTGTGCCTTACATGCACAGAACAGCGCACAGTCTGGGAAAAATAGCAAAACATGGAAACATAAAAGTTGTTTACTCTGCACCCGAAAAGCTCGCGAAAATGTGCAAGATGACAGACCCATTCCGCAAGGTACCGACGGGCTGCCCAATCAAGCACAGGAGTCCGTTTGTCGCGTGCACGGAAGGGGTGGTGTATTGAATTCCGCTTTTATGTGGCAAGATATATGTCGGCCAGACAGGCAGATGTTTAAATGTACGGTTAAGGGAACACTACCAAAAAGTAAACGGGGTTCGGGATGGCCATCTGTCATGTCAGGGTCATGACTGCGGGTGCAAACCATTATTTGCTTCTTCTACTGTTCTCGCTTGGCACAAAGATAAGTATGTTAGAGAGATTATGGAGGCTGACGCCATAAATAGTTCCGGCACGTGTAGTGTCAGTGGGGCGTCAATTAAATTGGCGGATAAGGAGTTGGCGTACTTGCGGTCCGTCGCGGGGCCAGGGATTGGATGAGATGTGGTGTGGTGACGTAGTGTGTTTCAACGATGAAGATCTTGAAATAAATCAGTTGAAAGTTTGCGCTCTGTGGTGTCTGTTCTTCCTATGTCCCTGTCTTTAAGCTCAATCATGTTTTCTCACGTACCTAACCAACTCGCCCAACAATCAGCACATGAGTGGTGCCCTCTTGGGTCTTAATTCTTTGTCAGACTATAAAGTCAGTGTTACCCCTCACCGCAAACTGAACAGCGTCCAAGGAGTAATTCCCGAGGACGACCTGCTATACACATCTGACGCAAGGATGGGGGAGGGCTTCTCTAGCCAAGGAGTGATCGCTTCACGACGCATCACAATTCGTCGTGATGGCAGAGAACAGAAGGCAAAGCACATAGTCTTAACGTTTGAGTTCGCCACACTTCCAAAGGCCGTGAAAGCTGGCTATCTCCACTGCAGGGTTCGGCTCTATATGCCTAAACCTCGGAAGTGTTTAAATGCCAGATGTTTGGACATGGTTCCCAGCATTGCCCTGGAAAAGCCACTTGTGCAAAATGTGCCAAGACTGAAAGTCCCACAGACTCTTGCATCGACGACGCACACTGTGTGAACTGCGGTAATCCCAACCCTGCATATTCTCGATCCTGCAGAAGGGTAAAGGAGGAGAAGGAGATACTTACACCTAAAGTCAAGGAAAACCTCTCCTACCAAGAGGCACACCGCCGCATGGAATTCGTGCTTAAAGGCAGTTATGTGAAGGTGGTGCTGCGGGGACCTGCACCACTGATGATAGCAGTGGCCACCCAGACGTCCTTTCTGGGCTAACGGAGGCAACTGCTGTCTCCCACACACTACCTGATGATCCAACTTCCGGGGCGTGCAATCTCGGCTGGGCGGTCCACCGACCCTCCCAGCCAGAGTGCTATTTCTCGCGCTCCAATGGAGCAGCCCTTATCCTATCAGGCGCTTTCCCAAACCCAGGATGGGCCGGTGGCTTACGCAACCGTCCCTCCTTTGCAGACTCTTTTCAGTGAGAATGGTCGACACTCTCGCCCACACTCCTTGAAAATAGCATCACGGCTGTCGAGCCGCATTTGCAGCGCCTAAGGGGCAGGAACAGGTGGACTTGGGCGACCCCCGCCCAGCACCTCCTCCGCCCTTTTGCTGGGTCTGGTTGTCGACGGGGCATGGCGCTCCGTTCCCCGAACCTGCCCAAACCTGCAGGGAAAGCCTCGCCTAAGGAAACTGAGGCCATGAATGAGTTTACAGAAGTCTCCACTCATGTGTCTGACCAAGACGACATGGAGTGGCAGACTCTTCAGAGTAGACACAATAACAGAGAAAAAAAACTGTTATTCCCAAAACGTGATGTTCCGAATTAATTTTGCCACATACGGCAGCTTTATAACTTTTTATATTCTCCAAGTGTTTCTTTTTTTCGCATTTTAGCTCTTTTTTAAAACAATGACTAAATTTCATTTTGTGCAGTGGCACTGTCAATGTCTAATCCGAAATATTGATGATGTTTTTTTTATGTTCGAGTTGAGACCAGCTGCACTCAGCCTGCAAGAAACACATTTAAATGACAGTCATACCCAAAATTTACGTCGGCACCAAGTTTTTAGAAAAGATAGACTCTCGCCTTAAATGTTCGGGAGGAGCAGCAGTAGTGGTGCAGAGTTGTGTTGCATGCTCAGAGGTCCCCCTTTCTACGCCCTTAGAGGCTATAGCTAGGCGCCTTCCTGTTGACCGTTTGATTACGGTAGTTCCTTTTTGTATACCGTCTAACTCCTCACTGCATATCAGTGAACTTTTGTTACCTAAAAAGCAATCACTTCATCTTTTTTTATTTTAGGCAATTTTAATGCCCACTATCTTTTGTTGTGTAGTGCTCTCCAGGATTCACGTGGAGGCGTCATTGAGCGTTTTTTTATTATCATCGGTTTGTGTCGTTTTAATGGGAGGGATCCCACATTTCTAGTGCAGCACATCAATCATTTAGATATATCGACCTTTCTATTGCATCACCAGTTTTACTTCACTGCTTTTCTTTGAAGGTTTTAAACAACCCCTTTCCAAGTTATCAATTTTTTTATAGTTTTAGAAAGCACGGTGCCAATTCCTTGTAATCCCACACGACTTCCAAGTTGGAAAGGCTTATTGGTCTCTTTTTTGTTTGGAAGATTTTGTTGATTCGTCTGTTGTCGTAAACATGAGCCCTGAAGATGCCACGCAGTACGTTACTGAAGCGAATAACGATGCCGCATCATGCTGTATTCCCGAGACCTCTGGACCACTCCCTAAGAAGTGCAAGCCGTGGTGCAAAAATAACTGCACCACAACACGCAAGTCGCAAAACATGGCGTGGGGCATCTCGAGACGATATCCCACTCCACGGAATCTTCTTTAATTCAAGGAAAGAACCAAACATCCCTGGACACGAAGGCAAGCATAGGTAGTTTTGGAAAAATATTGTCATATCTTTGAATCGTTTGGTATCTTCAAAGGAAGTATTGGATCGTCTTACGAAGATCAGGGGAGAATATTGGTGTTTCAGGACACCCTTTTTCAATCAGCAACACCACTTAATGAACAAGCCTCAGCAACATCCCTTAATGAACAAGCCTCAGCACAATCCCTTTAGGAACAAGAAGTATTCACCAATGACAAAATGTTCTTGGTGAACACTTCTAGGATGTCTCTAACTCAGCCAACTATAGTCAATCATTTACGAGGTTGCGAGCAGCAGCAAAAGAGCAAGCTATTTATTTTTTTGGTGCTCAGGGTGTTGCTTATAACAAGCCATTTACACGGTGTGAGCTTGAATTGGCTCTTAGCGTCAAGAAGAAATCTGCGGCTGGTCTGGATAGAATTCAGTACGAGGTGCTAAGGAGACTGTCGCCTGAATTTGTAAACAATTTGCTCGACTTTTTAATTTACTGTGGAATGATGTTTGTTTTTTGACTGTTAGAAAAGGGCAGAAATAATCTTTTACTCGAACCTAGCAAAGACCTATCTTTACCGTCCAGCTGCCCCCAATTGCGTTGACAAGCTGCGTGAGTAAAACCTATGAGAGACTCGTCAATCGTCTTCTTGTACGATTTGTTAGAGGCTGACGGTGTGTTTGATAGAAATCAGTGCGGCTTCCGAGCGGGTCGTTCCAGAATAGACCACCTTGTCCGCCTGGGAACTTCTACTCGGCAAGCTTTTGTTTATTGCCAGCATTGTGTTTCTGTATTCTTTGACCTACAAAAGGCTTATGACACAGACTTCGAGATATGGGTTCCTTTTAAAATTGTATTCATATGGTGTCCGAGGTCGCTTGCTTCGCTGCATTCAAAGTTTATTGACGGGTTGGACCTAACAAGTGCGTTTGGGAAAACTCCTGTTGAATGTTTTTCTCCACGATAATGGCGTCCCTCAGGGTGGAGTATTAAGCGTTACACTCTTTTCTGTGAAAATCAATAGTCTGGCCAAGTTTATACCACCATCTGTATCCTATTCGATGTATGTGGATGATGTGCGGAAATCGGTTTCCTCTTGTAACTGTTCCTGCACTGAACGGCAATTGCAGCTGACAATCAATTAGATGTGCAGGTGGGCTGATCAAAACGGCTTCAGGTTCTTTCCCGAAAAGAAAATCCGTGTTGCACATGAATGATGTTGCTATATCAATTTAGGAGGTACACAAGTTTCTAGGGATAGTATTTGATAAAAAGCTTACTGTTATACCTCATTTGAAAGAGTTGAAAAATAATTACCTACGTTCATCAAACATCCTCAAAGTGCTGTCGCAAACGTCCTGGGGTTCTGACAGACGGTGCCACATGCGACTCGATAACTCCTTTGTGCGGTCCTGCTTGGATTATGGCGCGATTGTTTATGGGTCAGCGCGTCCGTCTGCCTTAAAGATGTGACCCCGTCCATCATCTCGGGCCTCGACTCGCCAAGGGGTCGTTTCGAACATCGCCT
The DNA here is from genome assembly GCA_037355805.1 of Ixodes ricinus. Classification (NCBI taxonomy): domain Eukaryota; kingdom Metazoa; phylum Arthropoda; class Arachnida; order Ixodida; family Ixodidae; genus Ixodes; species Ixodes ricinus. The sequence goes on from JAZHYW010002489.1 coordinate 59,209, forward strand.
GTGCTTAGCCTCTACGCTGATACACATCAAATGTCCCTAGAATAACGAAGGCAATATTTGAGTCTTTGTTATGCTTACAAGGAATACAGCTATTTTCAGCATCCCTATTTTAATGCCCTTCCAGCCTCTACATTCATTCGACTTTTTGAAAACAAGCCGAATATTGTTCGGTCCCTGAATTTCAGAGTTCAAAGCATGCCAACATCGCTCCACCTTGTCTTTAGTGAGGCTGCTTTGCTGAGGAGCAATGAGAGAATTGCGCCTTGGGACCATCTGTCAATCTCTTGTGCCTGGTCACTATCCAAGTACAGAAAGAGAACCATTTCTTCACTAGTTCTTCAGCAGGCGTTTGCCGATTTGGAACAGAAGTATAAAGACTACTCGCATTTTTACACTGATCTATTGAAAACATCAACTATTGTAGAGTGTGCGGTTTACTTCACTGTCTTCGGGAAAGTTCGACAACTCCACACTTTTGCAACTATTTTTACTGCTGAACTGTACGGCATTTTAGTGGCTGTTTAGTACTTATTAGAGAATAATATCATGAAACCAATTCTGTTTGTGTACTCCCCGAGCGTTGTTCTAGCCATATCGTCCTTAGCAGACAGCAAGAACCTTCTCGTGCAATATATTCGGGTAAGGTTAAACCGAGCACTTCAACAACGACACCTATTCAAATTCTGATGGGTTCCGAGCGAAGTGGGTATTTCCGGCAGTGAAACAGCAGACTTTTTTGCTGCCTCTGCCAAAGAGTGCCCAAAACTGCCTCTAAACCTGCCACACCACGACCTGAAACCGAGCATACAGAAAACGATAATGAAGTCATGGCAGTTCGATTGGGATATGTAAAGAGAGAACAAGCTCCACGTTATTCAAGGCCCAATTAGGGGTATTGGAAACTTCTTTCCATAAAAACTATCAGGATAAAGTTCTCCTCTGCCGGTTAAGTATTGGTCATACCCGTTCGACTCATTTGAACCTGCTCTGTGGTGAGGATGTTAAACTTTGTGGCAACTGTGGCAAAGGTATGTCTGTTTTTTACATACTGTGGCACTGGAGATCTTTAAACTAAACGCGCCGATCATGTTTTCCAGCACTTTTGGAGACCACCTTTTTTCATTCATATTTTCTGCTTGGCAATCAAAGCTTGGTACCTTTTAGTCGAGTTTTAAAATTCATCAATACAAATATTTTTTACACCAGCTCCAGCGTGCAGTTATTTTAGAACACATTTCTAAGCTCCTTGCGAAAACTCTCGTTTGGCGCAATATGGCCGAACCCAAGTAGCAGAACTCGCCGGTTTGGGAATGGGGCGGTAGCGGACTGCCGGTGAGATCGTACTGGGCCGAAGCTGCAAACGCCCCATTGCGTGCCAATGGGCCAGTGAGATTGCAGTCACTAGCA